>WTSP01002946.1:242343-291359 GCA_025331215.1 Actenoides lindsayi
GACGGTTTTCTTTCTCTTATGTGTAGAAGTACATGATGGAGGTCCAGCCCGGGGGGGTTTTTTTGTTTTCTTCCTTCCCCCCCCCCCCCCAAATGATTTAATAATGTGATCCTAGAAATCTCACCATTTCCCCACCCCCCCAATCTTAGGCTAACTTCAACATACTGCACTCAAAAACTTCACAGAAATAAAATGATTGCAGACATGCCCTCTGTCAGTTCATGTCTCTCATGAACAACAGTGCTGGGAATAAGATGTCAAAATTACAGGATTCTGCCTCACTGCACACACAAAAAATGAAGGGGGGGGGGAAATAAATAAAATTAACTCAGTGTTTTAAAATTTTTATTGCATACCTTATTACTTTTTCAAGAATAACAAAACTAGAAGAACATGTTTTTCACTGCTTTCTAGCTATTTTTTAATTTGCAGGGGGAAAAAAGCCTACACAAAATACTATTTTTAAGAAAAAAAATTGTTGTTTTTCTCTTTTACCATGCAAAGGCTGGTTTGGGGTTTTTTTTGCACCTTCATCAGGAAAACAGTCACCTCAACAATCTGTTATTGAGAAAGAAGGCAACAAGGATCTCTGTCCTCAACATATGTAAGAAACTAGGGATAAGGTCATATGTATGTCATTTGGCAATCACATGACCAAGATCCTACTCTCCCCTTTTAGCTGAATGATTTATTTAATTTTGGGGGGGAAAACTGGAACTGTTATGACAAATCACATCAACTTAAAAGACATTGCTAAATACTTATCAGCCAACATCAGTTCAAGACTTAGTGTAGTTTTCTTGGGAGTATCTTTGGTTTAACTCTGTGCACAGGGCACACCTATATATTGACAGTTTGGGATATTACTGCTGCCAGACAAAAGACAGATGTGTAGACTACCTTCTCTTGAAAATGTTTATCAGTTTAGTTACTGCCTAATAAAGAAGGGGAGCAGGGAAGGCAATATCCCCAAGAAATGATGGGCTTGCAGGCACTGGCCCTCAGAAGAAACAAACTGAATGAAGAAGAAACTTAAAACACATGGACTTTTCAGTGGTGCAATGTTGTCATTTTTTTTAGTCTCAGCACAAAGAACTGTCTTCTGAGCAAAACCAGGAGGAATGCTGAAATTCCATGAGGAGCAAGAACTATCTAAGTTTTGATGTTTACTACACAAATTCATTAATAATCGTTCAAAAGTCTTACCATTAATACTTGTATGCATCATGGCAAGGGTATAAAGCATGCAGACAGCAAACATTGTAAGACCTTTGAACAGAATGAAATATAAATATCCAATTTTTTTTCTATCTTCAACATTTTTTTTATGACTTTAGCATTTAACTGCATCAGACAATGTAACATGCAGTACACCACACCAAATGTTTCATGGTTTGTAATAGCCTAGTTCTACCAGATTATAACAAAAAAGAGAGGTGTTGCATCTGAAATGAGTTGAGAATAAAATACCAAAGACTAATTCTTCACTTACAATTTTCATTACAGATTCAAAATTTTATTTCTAACTAAACCAGACTTTTAAAGTCTTCCCAAACACCAGCAGAATCTGAAAACAGTCTTGCCACGTGGACCAACAGCAAAAAACCCACTTCTGTGTGGGATGCATGCGCATTTATAGTACATAGGAATGAATGTTACTATGCTTCATTTGATTGGTAATCTAACTACGGAAATCATACATTAAAGCAAACGGACAGAAATGTCGGCTACATTTAAGTAAAAATGTGTTCAGTGACTTTGAAAGTTCCCACCGGGGCATCAGATGCTTGACCAGCCAGCTCATTAAACAACATGAGCAAGATTTGAAATTTCCAGAGAGAAAAAAATATACAGAAGCAGACAAAAATCATTATCATAAAACCAGTCAAATTCTCACCATTTAGACAAAAAAATATATATTTAATAACCATGCTGGGGACATAGTAGATTAAGGACTTCAAAATACAGTATGAAGAGAAGTATTTATAGTAAGGGTCAAGACAATAATAAACGTTGATCTTACTCTGTCCTATAGGAAATACTGTGGTAGGACAAAGCATGTATTTGCATTTTTTTCCAGCAAGTACATACCTAGGAGAAATCAGAGCATTTGCATATATATTGCTAGCAACTGCCTGTCACTAAATCCTGCCCTAACTGAACTGAAAGCAAAATTTTTGGGTGGCTGAGAGTGACTGTTTAACTATCTTGGAAGGCACTGCAAATGAAGGGGTTCAGGCAATATAGAATCATAAAGGCTGAAAACGACCTTCAACATCATCAAGTCCAACTGTCTATTAAACATTATCAGGAACACTAAACCATGCCCTGAAGTGCCACATTTAGACATTTTTTGAACACCTCCAGGGATAGTGATTCCACCACCTCCCTGGGCAGCCTGTTCCAATGTCTCACCACTAAGTAAAAAAAAATAAATTAAAAATGTACATAATATCCAATTTAAACCTCCCCTGGTGCAACTTAAGCCCATTTTCTCTTGTCCTATTACTAGTCACCTGGGAGAAGAGACCAACACACACCTCACTACAACATCCTTTCAGGTAGTTGTAGAGAGTGGTAAGGTCTCCTCTCAGCCTCCTCTTCTCCAGACTAAACTAGCCCAGTTCCCTCAGCCACTCATCATAAGACATTTTCTCCAGACCCTTTACCAGCTTCGTTGCCCTCCTCTGAACTTGCTCCTGCACCTCAATGTCTTTTTTTATACCGTGGCACCCAAAACTGAATGCAGTACTCAAGCTGCGGCCTCATCAGTGTTAATTACAAGGGGATGATCACTTCTTTAATCCTACTGGACACACTATTTTTGATATAGGCCAGGATGTCATTGGCTTTCTCAGACACCTGGGCACACTGCTGGCTCATGTTAACCTGGCCGCCCACCAGCACCCCCAGGTCCTTTTCTGCTATACAGCTTTCCAGCCACTCCTCCCCAAGACTGTAGCGTTGCCTGGGATTGTTGTGAAGAAAGCACAGGACCCAGCACTTGGCCTTGTTAAATCCTATCCCACTGACCTCACCCCATCAATCCAGCCTGTACAGACCCCTCTGCAGAGCATTCCTACCCTTGAACAGATTGACACTCCTCTTCAGTTTGGTGGTGTCTGCAAACTTGCTGAGGGTACACTCGATCCCCTCGTCCAGATCATCAATGAAGATATTAAACAAGACTGGCCCCAATATGATAAGGATTATAATTATCTGCCTGGAAGTGAAAGATTCCATTGGTAAATTACCATAGCAGCTTGTAAAAACCTACACAGGCAGATAAAACTATTTTTGCTGACATCCCTATTTCTTTAGCTGAGCTCTATTTGCTTCTACCCAAATGTAAAAGGAAGGCTATCTGAACAAAACAGTAAGAATATAACTCCCAAGAGAGTAAGTTGACCAACTATTGGTAAAAACAGTGAGGCTTATTTTCTTTAAAATTAACACTGGTCACCTCTACAACAGACTCAATATCCAGCAAAAAATAAATTTAAAAAACATGGTCCTCCACCATGAACTCTTCATGGTTTTTTTTACCAAGTATATGCCTCTCACAGTCCACTACAATACCATAATTTTCTTCCCATTAACTTTGGTGTATACTTTCCCTTTCATTTCTTAGACACTCAAGCATGTGCACATGCTTGTAAAGCAAGCACGGACACAAAAAGTCCATGTGCATGCTTAAGCCAAGGCTAATAAATATTAAATGCTTATTTTAAAATGAGAGGAAGTATGGTTGAGATATGTAAAACCAGAATTGGAATAATGAAAACGCAGGGATTTATGATGTTGGAGAAAATGCTGGAATGAACTGCAGATCACAGGTTGAAAAACACCCAAGAAGAGTACTTTCTGTGATGAGGGAAAAGGGCATACAGAAAATCCATGTGTTCCAAAAAGTACCAATAAAGGCAAGAGCAGGATGACTTGAACTCCAGAAGAAAAAAATGTGGAGAATATATGGAAATCGTCTGATCACTCCAGACTCCAGATCAAATTCATTCCTTACCATTTAAAACACTGGGCTTACGGAAGACTGTCAGAACTTTTAAATAAATAGTTTTTAAGAAGTCCTGCTATTCCAAAATTAGAAGAATAACAGAGGAATCTCCAAGACAAGAAGCATCCAGAAGGGCTACCACACTATTTCACACAATATTTCACTTTTCCAAAGCTCTAATGCCTCATTTCTCTCAACCACATTCCAGAAAGATATAAAGTATGAATATAATTCAGTATAAGATTAATGGCACTTCTGTTATATCTCCAGATAGCTATATATTATGCTTCCAGACAGACAAATTGAGAGGCAGAATTTGCTGTTGGTTTTCTTTTTCCTTCATACATTAGCATGTTTGCATATACACACACACACACACACCCCCCCCCACTACGTGTGGCCTATGTGGGAGAATTAAATTAGGTTTAAAATAGTGACCCAGCTTAACTGTTTGCCTTTTTTTATGCATGAAATATGTTGGGGAATATGAAAAGAAAAATTAAATTAAATTACAAAAAATAAAATAAAATACAAATAAAATAATATTTGATTCATTCTTCTTCATACACCTAGGAGGAATGTTCTATAGACAAATAGCATTACTGACAATGCTGAAAGTGAGATTTTATTGCATGTCTCACATAGTTATCTCCATTCCAGATAATTTACAGTTGTTTTCAAAGCCATCATCCATTCTTTACAGCTACTTGTAAAATATTTCTGTAAGGTTCAAACTCAAATTATTGAAAAACATTTCTTTGGTTTTCATATTTTATTGGATATAAGGGTTTTTTGGCACTCTTTATTTTTATTTTCTGTAGTTGTCTTTCCCTTTTTTCTTTGCATCTGATAATTTAAATGTCAACAAAATGTTTTGAGATTAAAAAGTACTGATGTATTGCCTCTGCTATTTATGTCACAATTCATTATAACCTTACTCTTTCAATATTCAGAAACATGGTAGGCAGAGGACATGAGGATCTTAGATAGCTTAAGATGTCTTCAATGAAATGTGGATTTATGTATATTGTTTCTTTTAGGTTCCCCCAAAAAATTACTGCTTTTATTTTCTATATAGCTTGCACAAACATAATCCATTGGCAAAATATAACTATTAACTACTTCTTCCTTGTAGCTTTAAGTCACCTTCTAAGTCATCAGCTATGTCCTCCTGCTACCTATTTTGAAGGACATTCTCTTAAAAGTAAAAATAATAGATAGAATAACCCCCTCCAGTTCCATTTTGTTGAAGCCATTCTCTTCTTTACTACTACTTTTCCTACAAATGTGATATTTATAAAGATGAGTAACCCACCTCACAATAACTGAAGATTTAAAAAACTTTATTTTTAAAGATATGACTGCACAAAGTTACTGAACATATATACACAGTACTTCCTATCATATTGCTCTGTTTGACAGTGATCATAACGTCCTGATAACTTCAACATGCCTCTAGCCATCCCCCAAGCTGAAGAACACAGATAAGGAAGATACTTGCTCTCCTCCTCAGTTCCTGCTACTGCATAGGTGAGGAGGAATGAAAATTGATAACGTGAATCCTGGAGCTTACATTTCTCTAAAATACGTAACTTTCTTAGGTGCTGTCATATATATTCTTTGTTAGTGAGCTCTGGTCAATTTGCCTAGATAAAAGTAGTAACAGCGACAGATGGAAATCTCTTCCAAAGCAGAAATTTAGTTTAGAACTACCTTCTATTAATTATAAGGCTAAATATCTGGCTATCAATAGACAATTGACTTATGTGATCAACACATATTGCTTTTATTTTGCACGTTACTTCCTGAGCCATGATGCAAAAGTAAATCAAAGATGGTTAGGACAACTTTACCTGGAAACACCTATTGAGGACAGTATAGCATATGCATGATGCTCACAGCCACTCATACCCAAAAAAATATGAGGTTTGTCTACATAGATATGTGGGCTTTATGAATAAATCACTGTAAGGAACTGCCAATTTCTAAACAAATCACAATTCACGATTTTAATCCAAGTAAGCAATTGTTATTATGTAACCTGCCTTTTCCTTCCAGAACTAGGACTAAACACCCTCACCCTTTAGGGAGTTACAGTAATAACTACAAAAGCCCAGTTACATGAGCCCAGAAATAATTCAAATATGTACTGAAATGAGTTTCAGTAGTACCTAAATTTAAGAACTGAGCTAAACTGAAGCATAACAACAGAGAACACTAAAAAGAAATGATAAAGAAATCACTGTAGATAATGTCAGTAGAATATATTTTAGGATCTCAAACTCTGGTAAAACTGCAAAGCCATACTATCCTGACAAAGCAACAATTCAATAGCTTTACAAGGTTTTGTTCTGTTTTGGATTTGCATTTGTGAACAATGAGCTTACAGGTAGGTGGGCACCATCAGGTCAAGCAATGAAAGAACGAAAGGCCTATCCTAAGAAGGTGGCTCACTACATATCCACCACATCAAACAAAATTAAAATAATATGACCATTTCTTCCATTTAAAACCTAAAAGATGGATCTAGAAAGTAAGTGGACCAAAGATCATTTACAAATGAAGAGAAAGCTCCAGGCTTATTATAAGATATCCCTCTCTCCCCCTCTCCCCCAGCAGAATACCACTAATAGATTCTACTAGGTTATTTTAACAGGAACTGTATTGTCAGCTATATTTTCATCTAAAACACGTCAGGACAAATAGTGTGCTATTCCTCCACAAAAGCAGTCAATGCTTTAGGTGCTATTTCCTCCAGCCGTATCACCTGACTTTAAATGCTCACTGATGCATAGTGCTACCCTAGATAAGTGTCAAGATAGGTTTCATAGCTGCAGTGCCTCCCTACCTTAAGCTGCTAAGAAGGCATGCTTCTCCAAATTCAGTAGTCTTATTCAAAGCTGAGAAACATGATTACCAGTGCGCATTCAGTTGCTTTCATAAATCAGACAATAATTATAGTAAATCTGTTTGGTTTTCTTTTCTTTTCTTTTTTTTTTTAAAAAGACTTCTCATGCTCTGAAGCTTAGATTACAGGTGTTTTAGTATGAAGAACAGAATATCTTCTTTCACCTTAATTAATGAAAAGTAAATATTCATTAAAATTACCCTCTTCACATTTGTTTCACCTTTGTAAGACTGTCTTATATAATAATTTGTTCAAAATCCACTGTAATTATGCCACATGTGCCATTAAGACAAACTCTGCAGATGGATTTTGAAATGTCAAGTTGAGTTCACACTGATAGTAAATGCATTAAACTAAATTCGCATTTGTAAAATAAACTGTGTATGAAAATAAAAAGATAAGGAAACCAAATAATATATAACGTTGATAATATAACATGATCTCTTAGTCAATTATTCTGTGAAAAACAAGGCAGTGGTATATGATTGGTTAGAGGGTACTTATTTCTGCTTTTATAAAATGTTGGTTTTAAGACTTTTGGCCACACATGCACACACATAATATAAGTTAAGTCCTAACTGGTAATTTTTGCTAAGAAAAATGGCCGAAGACTTCATAAGTCATAAAAACCAAAATTAATCAAAGGTACTGTACACATCAAAGCTGAAGGACACAGACAGGCTTTTCAACTTGTGCCCCGTACCAGGCCCACAGGGAACTGCCAAGAGTTCCATTAACAGGCAAACATCATGAAACTGAGAAGCTCTCTTTGCTAGAGAAGTGAGATGAAGGGAGAAATACAAGCAGAGCATCAGATGTTTTCCACTTCTGCGGTCTTGGCTGCAACTACCCTACTCCAACTGAATTTTGAGACTCTCCCCCTAGTCCTTACTGCAGTCAGGGAGTACATAATCATCTGGTTTGGGCTAAAACAGAACTAATTCTGTTCAGTGATTTTACTTTTCAGCTCAGTCTCTTTTAAGTAACTGCACTTTCTGAAGCATAAGAGCATATTTTTGCAGGGAGGGGGAGATGTTCAATATTCATTTTCTATATATTTCATTTTATTATTATTTTCATTGAAGCTGTTTTCCAATCTAGAACTCTCTCTACCTTGTTCCCTTTCTCTTCCTGTTTTGGGAAGGGAAAGGGGTTAATAGAGAGTGTCTGTCATTCATCTAGTGGCCAGCCCAGCCCTAACCCTTGACACCTACCAAATTCCCATCCCAGGAAAATTTAGCTGCAACTTGCCATCTTCAGCTTCTACAGCTAGATACTTCATATAGTAGGGTAGCTTTATTGTCCTTTATTGTCCCAACTCAATTTTTTCACCCTCAGAACTAAACTGATATATACATGAGCATGAACACAGAATAAAGGTTTTCCAGACCACTCAATTCTTGTTTCCCAATCTTTCCTCCTTCTAAACTAAGTACCTATAATACAGAAATACTTCAGGGAGCTTGCATATTATTGGAGAGTTCTGTTTTACAGAATAAGTCAGTCTACAATACAGTTTTGTACTAAATTACTTTCAAATGAATACAAAGCTCTAAGAGCCTTCTCATTAAAATAATAATCCTAACTCTGAATGCTTGCTAGTGACAGATACTTGAATGATGCATTGTAATGTAAGCTTGCTACTTATTTGTTTTAATTTTACTTTTTTTATTACCTCTTCTTCAGATCTTTTAATAACTACTGAACTATTAAACATAGGAGACAAAGAAGAAAAAAAACAACCCTTGGATCCATCTATCCGCTATTTTCAGAGAGCTGTACCAGCATCCCACATCAGATGGTAGTACTCTGTACCACAGTTAAGAGTGTCACTGGGCCACAACTAATAAGGCATCCCAAGAGGGAAAGCATGTTGGCTTCTACTTAGCACGGTGCTACAGGCACCTATGTTACAAGCAGACAGCTCAGAGTGCAGAGTACTTGCTTGTTCTTTTTTGTCAAAAAGGCAATATGTAATTTATATGAACTATATAATTTAAAATTTATAAAATATGGTGTATGCTACAACAGTGAAATTAAAAATGGTGTGCTCACTGTTCCATGAGAACGATATAAGCAAATAATTGTTAGTAGCAAAAATGGCTCATTTATACTAGCTTGAGAACTTTCCTATACAACTTGGTTAAGAGCTACTTGATGATTTTCCAGTAAAGCTTTATTGCTAAAACATTTAATCCAATTAAAATAAAAATAGCTGTGCATCATAAAATTTTATCAAAATTCCTCAGTGAAAAGTTTTATGAACACCTTAACGTCAAATCAAATATTATGTTTTTTGCTTTACCAGTTTAATTTCATGTTCAACATTTCTCTCACTTTTACTGGACAAGTACAAAATATTTATTGCTTGGTTCATTTGTTTTCCTTTCTCTCATGGACTTAAGGTTTGATTATGTTTGCTTAATATTTTTAACCCCAGTTGAGCACACTGGCATATTAAACTCTTAAGTTATCCATTTGGTATTTCTTCCTTAACCACAAGCAGCACTGAATACATGCACACACAAAAGGCTCACTATTAGACTTTTATAGTGAAGGACATCACATCTTGGAAGCAATCAAATGTATATAAACCTCCTTGTCATAAAGTTGTTAGTGGTCTTATCTTACCCATTACTCAATATTCCTGTGTCTTAAGAAATATGTATTTCTTTGTGACACTGTAATTGTAGAAACTACAGATGCCTACTTCTTTGTGGATACACTTATAGTCACAGTTCTCATCAACATACATTAAGTTTCAAAACTTGCCCTTGATGAGTGTCTGAATAATTTTTAATTAAAGATCACCAACATTTCAGTGATCTCTTCTTGCTTCTCGAATGATGACTCCAACATAGGGCTTCTCTAAACTGAACAGCATTACAGACAACAGGGTGACACCAAAGCTTGCTATTAGGGTAACTAATAATCTGGGAAACTAAGCTCTGCTAAAAATACACAGCTAGTGTCTGCCTCATGCAGGAGAACAGAAACAGTACAAAGCTGCCACTCTTTGTATGCCAAAGTGACAACAAAAACTCACAGTCCCACAGTCTTGAGGAGGCTCCTATATATACATTACTATCTCAAATGAAGAGGAACACTGATGGAGAGACAGACAGAAAGAAAAGATGTGAAGAATAAAGATTCCTCTGATGAACTACGGAAGTCTCGAATAATAAGGGTGGGCAGCTCTCATTAACCTGTTTTTCCACAGAAGACTGGATTTGGACAGAAACAGTTCTAACTCACCTGAAGTTAAAAATCATTAAGACCCTGTTAAAAATGGAAATGCAAATTGGTTCTTTGTTGGAAGCAAAAGTGATTGCAATCTTCACCTAAGATGCCACTGAAAAAAAGTTTTAAAGAGAAATCACTGCTGTAGAGAAATAAAAAGGCATTTTTAAGTATGGCTGGCTTGCTAGCTTTGCCAGATTACTTCTATCCCTTCACAATATGTCAGTGTATTAAGCTATGCAGAAATAGCCAAGCTGGTGAGCTACTGAAAACCTTGGACACTGGTAACAGTGCAGCCATGGCGAGACAGAAATCAAAAGCTACGCTGCAGCCTTCCTCAGACACTGGATATTCATTTTGTCTACACTAAGCTTTTGGCTGTTGTAACTACATGATTACTATCAGTATTTTAAAAATAGCTTGTGTGTATCTATGCATGCTGCAGTCATTGCACGGTTGACATAATGTTTGTTCTGCCATTTACACAATGAAAATAGTACCAAATCAAATATAGTAACAACTAGTGACTGGAAAAAAGTGTTTCGATCCAAACGCAATTTTACTTTATATTAGAGCTCTTGAGCATAGTAAGCATTCACAATCCACAAAAAAAACCATAATCAAACCCTTTTGTTTAGCACAAACAATAAATTGGCTAAAGAGATTAAAAGGCTGGAGAGCGCAAGGGCTGCAATGCTGGCAGAAGTCTGAAGTATTTGCAGGAGAAGGTAAGACAAGAGGAACTCCTTAAAGAAGATAAAGGGGGAGGGGTGGAACCAACAAAAAAACACTCACGTAACTCACCGCTACTACTAGGATTTCTGAGCAAAGCTTGAGCTGATGATGTCTTCTACTAGGTTGAAAAAAGCTTGGGCATATTTTTGTTTCACATAAGTTATCTTCAAAATGATCTGCTCAACCATGCAGGCAAAAGCAGGAACACATCTCACTGCATCTGAGACGCTAGTGAAAAGGGGCTAAGTTTTCTCAGTTTAGAATTCTTAAAAACACATTTCACAAAATTCTTTCACAATAGAAGCTGAATTATATGTATAAAATGCAAAATATTGGAATTTAAAATGAAATTGTTGTGAAATCTCTAAATCTTCACTAGTTCATCTACTACCAATGCCTAAATAAGCATTACTAAGTATCGAAGTACACATAGATACCCCATCTATTTGAACACAAACATAACCTCTAATTCTTACTTGGCTTTTGATCACAAACATATCTCTTGAGGATATGGGAAGTTACAGTTATTCACAGTTAGCTTCTGAAGAACAATACAGAGTATACTATTAAAAATATGCATCAGTCTGTCAAGTGTGCTGCTTCATCCCCTGACATGCAAAACAGCCGTGAAAAGCTATCTGCCTAAGGCTCATGGCAGGCAGCAGTTGTTCTTAAGCTACAAAGAGGTATTTTAAAAAAAAATAAAATATTAACTGTATTTCTTTGCAATTTTCTGGCAAACTTCTGTTTTCAGAAGGGATTCCATGCTGAAAGATCTTGAGATAATGCATTTTAAAGCTAAATACCCAAGGAACACTATCTGAATAAAGTACAATTAACTTCCTTACAAACTTAGAATACTTTATTGTAACTATACTTATAGTGTGAGTTTTGAAAGAAAAGATTCTGAGATTATTTCAGTTGGTTTCGGGTAGGGGTAATTGCTGTAGGTTGGTGGAAAACAAAGTCTTCACTTGCTTATACAAAGTCAAGATGATCTACCTGTGGACAGGGAGGGCTGTATGGCTGCTACTTGGGATAAGCTTTTTTGGGGCTTTGTTGCTTATTCTGTGAAAACTGTTTGATATTAGAGTTTTAATATTTCAAGACTATTGAAAACTCAAAACACATTCTTGAATTTTTCTTAATGGTTTGTACTCTGCAACAGAAACCTGAAATACAATAGGATGATACTCTTGAAGCCTCTGATTTTCCCCTGAAATTCATGCAGGTTTAGATGAAAATGAGGTTCTAAATCTGTATTAAACTGTTATGATAGGTTGAATTAAAATTTATTCAGATTTTGTTCTCTCATTTTCAGAGCATTGCAAATGCAGTAGAGTAGGCACAACAGCAAGTTTCCTGAAGGAAATGCAGATAATACCAGTACAGCTAGAGATTCAGACACAAAACAGACACAACAGCTGCTCGTGGTACAAATAAGCTGCTTCTCAGTCCTTAGTCATGCAGCCATCCCATAACTAACGTGGTAAAAGTATCTCAATCACATTTCCCTGTATTCTCTTCATCTGTATATGAAAACAAAACCAAAATTACACATAACATATTTCCTGGATTATTAGTAATCTATATAGTGAATGACTTTCCAGACTGTTAGAAAACTGGGGTTTTTTTGTGATAGCAGAAAAAAGGAAAGGATCCACTAAAAGTATCTTTATTTCAGAAGCATATTTGTTTTAGTGCACCTTTTGTATAAATTGAACACCATAGGCTACAAAACATCACCCAACAAGTAATCTATTGTTAAAAAAATAAAAATAAGTAAATAAAATAAAATCACAGGAACAAATGAAATCTGCTTTGTTAAAATTCAGAAGCGGAGACATTCCAGTTTTGCATTCCCACATTTAATAGCATCTTGATCATCTACTCTGTAGTTGAGCACTCGCTATTGAACATTTCCACACACAGTACTAAGCTACAGAGCACATTAATTGTGCAGAAAGCTTGGACTGTAAGAGAACCATACTGAATAAAGAGGTGCTGAGGAAGCAAAAGATCCCTTCATGTGTGTTTTTCAGATAGGTAATTCAATCATGTCAGTCAAATGACACTCCAGAGCACCCTGTATTTTCTAAAATAATCACTTATCTGAAAATAACAACAACAAAAATTTCACAGAAACACCGTTTCCAACCATAAATACCACTTAATATACAGGATACATTCTCATATCCAAACTCAAATAATCAACAGAAAATAGAATTTAATTAGAATAAAAATTTCTCGTAGAATACGATGGAGATTAAATTGGAGGTGAGAGATGTTGTAGCTAAAGAAAAAGCAAAAAGCTCAAAACAGAATTAGTAAGGGTGTAAAGCGAAGTATTTACTGTTGTAGCATAACTGTGTTTCTTTGTCTGCAGAAAATCAATTGAAGTAATTTCTGAACCCTTGATATGTCAGTTTTGTACTTTAAGGCTGTCATCATCCATAGAAAATATACTTATGTCCTGGTTATGTTCTTGTGATGTTTATATGTTAGCACTAAAAGGGGGGAAGCATAAGTGAAGAATTCACGCTAAAATCCAAGTTATAGTGAATGAAGGTGAGAAAAGTGTACATGAAAACAGCAGAAGATTTATTGTGGGAGACTTCTTCCCTCCTAAGTCACCATCTGTACAGATTTCTGCTGTGCAGTGCTAAAATAGAAAGTGATTTTTAGGAGTCCCCAAGAACAAGTGACAGCAGGGAAATTCTTTCTAATTAAGAAAACATTCTAGAATTTAAATACAGTGAGTAGTCTTGTATAAAACCATGAAAACATCTCTGGGTACCAATTTTCTGTATCTCAACATCAGATTCATTCCTAAAATGTGCAGCAAAGACTTCCTTTATATCTGAAGCTAGGTGTTCAATTATAATCTTTCAGTAGCATATCCGTTTCCCCCACTAATTTAATCTATCCTGCAATTAACTACACAAATTTCATAGAAGCTTTCTCTACATAAGGCACTCTTTCAAGTATTTACAGCTTGGACAAAATGCATCCTTTCCTACAAAAAGACTCATGATTGGGAGTCAGCTCACAACTGATTTTCAGAAGAAAGCATTTCAGAAGAGAATTTAGTCATTTTTAGTAGTGAGATTAGAGGAAAGAAATTCTCTCTCATATAATAAATTATTACAACCCCTGTGTTGAGAAGCTTTTGTTCCTCCATTACTGGGAGTTCCAAATTTAAATTCAGCTCTGTCAGAGAAGCCCACTCTACTTTGAAGGACAAGTGTTAGCTGACTCCATGGCAAAATGTTTCAAGTCTGTGTGTGCTCCACTATGAAACTACTATTCCTGAAAGAAGTATATAAAAATTGTCATGCCACGTCAGTCTAAAGGTCCACAGAACTCAGTGTGATGTTTCTGGAGTTAAGAAACAAATACTTAGGGAATAAACATATGACATAGAGCATGATTTGTCCCCCAGCAGACACTTACTGCCTCTTGCCATCTTAAGTTCTGGAGCTTTTCTGATCTAGATGGTGCATGCAGATCATTAGCTTTAACAGCCATAGTAGGTCCAAGAGTCTAATTCCTATTTTTGTATCTATCATTTATGCTTGTTGTTTTTTGTTTTGAGTAAGTCCTCATACATCAGGTTTTTTCTAAGCATAAAGAAACACACATAATACACTGCCTGAATGAAGGGGATCTTCTCAGAGAACCATCCACTGATGCAGGTTAACCTAAGGTCAGCACTGGACCTGCAGATAACATACAATTTTTCTTTCCAATATCTAGACACTTTGCTTCTCAGCCATTTTAAATACCCAGAAAAGATCTGGATAGAAACAAAGACTACAGTCAGGAAGAATGTGGTGAGGTGAAGAGTCAGGTAACTAGAAGCTGTGGTGGATTTGGATTGGATGAGAAGACAAAAAACAAAGCCAGAGAGATGTACAGCATAAACCCTCATGGAAATTCCTAGCATTATACATGAAGCTTTTCAAGATAAAAGCTGTGATTTTAAACAGAATATCAACAACAAATTTTGGCTGCTATGAAATTAAATTCCAAAGAAATGATGGGCTGTAAAGTTATATTTAACCAAATGAACACTACATTCTACTCCAATCTATTCTTATGAATTGCTAGTGCAAATTATTACAGAAAAGTCTTCTGATAGTTCTGGGACAGTATTTGGTACATAATCAATTTTCTTCCTTCTTCTATAAAAAGTCATTTTGGTCTGATCCTGAATATATCCAGACACAAAGGAGTCTTGTCTCTATTCATTCTAAACGAAAAGGAAAAAGCCCACAATTGTAGCATTACTCATATACATATATACTGGGCCTGGCTGGGATGGAGCTGACTTGGTATGTTGGTATGTTGCTGTGTTTTGGATTTGTGACTAAAGCAGTGTAGATAACACACAACTGTTTTAACTACAGCTGAACAGTGCTTGCACAGCATCAAGGCCTTTTCTTTTCCCCCTCTGGCTCTCCAGTGAGTAGGCTGGGGGTGAGGAAAGACTTGGGAGGGGACACAGTCAGCATTTTTGACCTGAACTGACCAAAGGGATATTCCATACCATAATGTTGAGCTCAGCAATAAAAGCTCAAGGAAAGGAAAAGGAAGTGGAGGGATAACATTAGTGGTTGTGGCAGTTGTCTTCCCAAGCGACCCTTCTGTGTGCTAAGTCCTGGCTTTCCAGGAACCGGCTAAATACCTGCCTGCTGATTGGAAGCATTGAATTACTTCTTTGTACTAAGGTTCTTTCTTGTACTATTGGAGAATATAAGTATTAAAACAAAGGTATTTTAAAATTGCAACTGGAAAAATTAAGAATTGGCATGAATTTTAAGTCACAAGCAGAGTAGATACTTTTAAAAAAACAAGATTTAAATCATCAGCTACTTTAGGTAGCTGTTAAGATTTTTGGAAGTTTGCCAAGTACAACTTTTTCATTAGATGCCAAACTTAAATAGTTGAGGGCTACCACAGCAAGTCTTTCAGTTCACAGAATCATAGCATACCAGATTGGAAGGGACCTCAAAGATCACCTGGTCCAACCTTTTTTGGGAAAAGAACAGCCAATATAAGATGGTCCAGCACCTTGTCCAGGTGAATCTTAGAAGTGTCCAATGTTGGGAACCACTTCCCTGGGGAGATTATTCCAAGGACTGATTGTTCTCCTTGTGAAGAATCTTCCACTTACTTCTCATCGGAATCTCCCCAGAAGCAGCTTATACCCATCACCTTTTCCATGTAACTCCTTGCAAAAAGGGAGTCTCAATCTTTGTCCTGACAAATATCACCTGATGAAGTCACTTGATGCTTCCAGATGACCTCACTAACAGAAGACAAGAGAGGCCATAGTACTATTTTTGTAAGACAGGCCTATTAGGCAAAACATGTGCTAATGAAGTCAAATAATGGGCAAATTACTGAGCACGACCTCCCACTAAAAGGCTGTGTAAGAGAAGATAACAGCAGATGGATTGCAGAAGAAACATTTCCTTTCTATGCTGCATTACTGAGACTGGCAGTTAAATAAAAGAAACAGGCGTGACATTCATATAACAGGCACTGAAAAACTAGAAAGGCTGAACAAAGGGGAAAGGGAGAGAACTGGTATCATCATAACATGATATTTGTAACCTTCAGCAAGACAGAACATGCTACTGATTTTCAAATGATGAACAAAACCCAGAAAGAATGAACTATGATACTTTCAGTTATCCCCAACAATTGCTAGACAAGTTCCTTCAAGGGAAAATAGATACTGTGAAATTTTAAATCCACAGACTTAATACTGTATTTATCGTGTCTTCAATCCTACAGTATAGCTTCTGTCCTTAGTAAGATTAAAAAAAAGAGCTGTTCAAGAATTCCATCATCAACTTCAGTCCTTAAGTGACAAATTCTAAAGCTCTCAACTACTTCCCAAAAAAAGTATCTAGCTCCTCCTTCTAAGATTATGAAATACAAGGCAGTGACAAAGATGACTTCTGGCAGACGTATCTCCTGTCATGGACAAATGGAATTCAAAGTTCATCCAGGAGTTTCTGTCACACCCCAGTTAAACTTGTGGGTTATTAACATTTTGGTTCTCTAATACAATTGCATGAGGGGTAAATAATAGGGTTTTTTTTTCCGCTCACTGTTTTTTAAAAAAAAGCTTCTGTAGTACATCTGTAGTGTTTCTGATCTCCTGTCAAAAGTCACCTGTTCTTACCTTTTAGATTTGTCTACTCTTTCTTAATTGAAGTCAGGCTAATCTGAAGGAGATATGGAACATAGTTTAGATGTCATGTGATTGGCCTAGAATTAAGGAAGTTACTCAGAATTTGATTTGATTTTGTTTATCTCAAAGAAGCTCTGAAGATGTTAAAAAAAAAAAGCATATCAGTGATTATGTGCCACTTTAGCTACTGAATTGCATAGAAAGATTAAAAGCATCCTCTCTGTCTAGAAAAGTTTATAAACTTTATGTCTATATACATGTTAGAGCTGAAAGGAACATCTTATACAGTGATACTAAGAGCTAAAACTTAGGAATGTCTACATATAGAACTTCTGCTTGAAGTAGGTAGAGGTATACCTAATCCTCTAATGACCTGATGGTTCATGCTTCCAAGGTGTATTTAAATAACTTACAGTTAGAAAAAATTCAGTAGTAATGAACCTGGGAGGAGTTTCAGGTGATAGCCATACTGAATTCTATCTAACCCATTTTTCTCCCAAGCACAGATTGGGTAGTGAAGGAGGGGAAGAAAGGGGGTAGCATTCAGTCTGCTCCTGAGCAAGGAGTCAAATGAACAGTTTTCTGTCCTTCCTTTATCACCAGCTTAAGAAATTCCACCTTGCTACAGAACCACAACGCCTCCCCACAAAAGCAGAACTTTTCTAGCACCTTAAGTGGTTCCATTGCATTTTACCTCAGCTGAACACAGTCTGAAGAACATCTGCATCATCTTCTAAGAAACATCTGCTTACTTCCTGCAATTACACATGCTCTCCGCAGCTCAGCTGTTTAAAACTGTTCATGGAAAGACACCTGTAGTATTCTCATATAGATAAATTTCCTTTGTAGAATGCAAAATTTTAATTATCTTTTTCTGTGTTACTGGAATGGTAGTCAGGGGGTGGGTGCATCATCTAAACCAAATCATAGGCTTTGAATATTCATACCCACATTAAGTTACCAAGAATCAAAGTAAGTTCCATCCAGTTTTTGGTCATATTAACTATGTCAATACCAAACTGACAGAACATGTACCTCTTTCATAAGAGAAAAAAAAAAAAAAGAAGACACTAAAAGAGGAAAAAAAAGGTTTGCCCTCCCAGCTCTTTACACTCACACAGGACCAAACACACATACACTGCAGTCTGCAGAGCATTCCCTGATATTCTAGGAAAGAGATTCCCGTTTCTTTATCACACTGACATTTAGAAATTTTTCCAACCAATGTTATCTGCTATAAATGGAACTAATTCTTTCTCATCAGCCAAAAAGAGCAATCCATTTAATAATCTTTTATACACAGTAGACAACTCATACTTCCTCCCTACTGCTGTTGTTTTCTAAATTAAAGTAGCACCTGTCACGGACTGAACTTTTTAACTGTCTTCTTCTCTTGCCATTCTCCTATACACCTCTATAGCTTTAAGCTTTGCATCCAAAACTGGACACTGTATACAGCAGAGACATCATGGGGCCCTGAATAAACTAATCTAGTTGAAGATGTCCCTGCTAACTGCAGGGGGGCTGGACTAGATGACCTTTAAAGGTCCCTTCCAACACAGAATATTTTAGGATTCTATGATAAAGAATAGCAGTTAACTCTCAAACCATCTTTTTCAGCTGAACCTATAACCAGCTTGCCAAATTTAACTTTTTTTTTATAATTAATTATGAGATTTAATTGTAAAGTTGTCTCATGCTTCCCCATCCCACAGTCTGTATCTAACTCCTCACTTCCTGTTGATTTGATATGCTTGGGGGTTTTTCTTAAGTAGCATTTCTATTTTAATTGACAGAGTAAACCAAATAGAAAGATGATCAAACACCTGATCTGAGCAGCAGAGCTTTTATTACTAATGATGAGAGACTGAAAGTGATCAAGTTTACAGAGTCCAGTCATCTCTAGCAGGGAAATCACTGCAGGCGGGGGGGGTGAGGGGGTGTGGGGAGGGCAGATTACCCTGACAGTGAGGCACACTTGATATAAATCAGACACTATTCAAAAAAACCCCACAATGCCATCTTTATAGGGTTTGTTTTCAATGTAGACACACATTCAGCCCTCAAGAAAAAGCCTTCTGCAATAGCAGATGAGAAGTTGTCTGTGATGGAGCTAAGAGTGGCAAACAACAAGGGAGATGCCAGTGTAGCTTGGAAAACCGTATGAAGTAGCTAAGTCTCACAAGAACTGGATACCATTCAAAATTCATGTCACATGATGTATCAAACCATCCTAATCTAAAAGTGCTTACTTGTTTTACTATCCCCTTGTTGTATCATCATTTGCTATTAATGGGAACTTCTGTTAAAAGTATACACTGATTATCTATTTATATGCTAATGAACCTAAAATATCTTGCACTCTCTTTGTTAAACTATTTTATTAGTGTCATATATTACAAATGCACTGCAAGCCTTTAGAGTGGCAGAGCTATTTGCAGAGAAAACATCAGAGTTTTTTCATGTAAATCTGATGTTGGTATCTGATATTAGATTACAAAGAAAAGAGGCAGTTTGTCTAGAGTCAGAGCAAATATCACCGAAGAAACCTTACACCACAAATATTAAACTGCTAAGAGGATGGATGAATCAAATGTTATTTTGCTATTTCAGGTATCATTATAGGTGTAAATCTTAGCCAAATACTCTACAGATTTTAATTAAACTTTCTTCTTATTTAAAAAAAAGTTTGAAACATCTCTTCATCTGGTACTCTTATGCTTTGGCCCCATTGCATTTCTCTTTGCATCACAAAGAACTCGGATGCCGTGGGACCTTAGAGTCACCTACAAAAAGCTGGGAAGAACAGCATAGCCTTAGATTGTTTCTTCATTTCAGAGATTCACTCGCACTATTACACATTTTGCAAGACCTCTTAATAGGCACTCAGTCATAAAATGAGCCAACAATGTGCCTTTGCAGCTCAAAAGGCCAATTGCATCCTGGGCTGCATCAAAAGAAGCATGGCCGGCAGAGGTGATTTGACTACTCTGCTCTGGCGAGAGCTCACCTGGAGTACTGCGTCCAGCTCTGGAGCCCTCAACGCAGGAAGGACATGGACCTGGTGGAGCAGGTCCAGAGGAGGCCACAAAAATTGTCAGAGGGCTGGAACACCTCTCCTACAAGGGCAGGCTAAGGGAGTTCAGATTGTTCAGCCTGGAGAAGTGAGGGCTCCAGGGAGACCTTATAGGGGCCTTCCAATACCTGAAGGAGGCCTATAGGAAGGCTGGAGAAGGACTGGATACAAGGGCATGCAGTGATAGGACAAGGAGCGGTGGTTTTAAAAGTAGATTTAGATTGGATGTTAGGAAGAAGTTCTTTACTATGAGGGTGGTGAAACACTGGAACAGGTTGCCCACAGAGGTGGTGGAGGCCCTACCCCTGGAGACATTGAAGTCAGACTTGATGAGGCTCTGAGCAACCTGGTCTAGTTGAAGCTGTCCCTGATTACTGCAGTGGGGTTAGACTAGATGACCTTTAGAGGTCCCTTCCAACCCAAGGCGTTCTGTGATTCTATAGTAAAATTGCAAGAATATAACTTTGAAAAGACAAAAAGTCTATACATTCTACAACAAAGGTAGTTAATCCTTTTTGAAAGGAAACTCCAGAGGTGCAAACCAAAACTATGTATAGTCTATAAGCATACCTGCAGCTCAAAAAAGCATATACAGTTCTTTCAAAAAACAAACAACCCAAAGAAACACACAAAAAACCCTAAGCAACAACACACCACAA
This sequence comes from Actenoides lindsayi, assembly GCA_025331215.1. Lineage (NCBI taxonomy): Eukaryota > Metazoa > Chordata > Aves > Coraciiformes > Alcedinidae > Actenoides > Actenoides lindsayi. The sequence goes on from WTSP01002946.1 coordinate 263,179, forward strand.
AAAAACCAAACCAAACCAAACCCTCAGAAGGCAAATTTCGGTTGAAAATTAAGACCTTTGAAATAATCTTGACTTCTACATTTAGATAGCAATTATTAAAAATTTACCTATTGCATTCCTTTTGTGAATCTCAAGCAACAATTGTACACGTCTCCTGTACCTCTATAACTTTAGAAGTATAAATTATCAAATATTACATACATTGTCAAAATTTCCCCAGAAGGCATGTATATATGCATATATGTCATTTACCTATAGCAACATGACAAAATATATTCTGCATTTACTTCATTACCAAAAATCCTCTGTAACTGAAATAAGATGTCAAATACACCTTAATTTTCACTGCTTCTCAACCAGTACTGAAAAATGTGCTCTGCCAGTATACAGGTCCATAATGTTAGGACCCATTGTTGAATCTTTCATGTTAAAAACATGTGATTTTTTTTTTCCCCCTTTCCCTTCCCCCATATGAAGTAGAATACTTGTACACACTAGCAAAAACATTTTCAGCCAGTGTTGAAGTTAACTGAAGAGGGAAAAATCAAAACCAAAAAAACCCAAACAAACTAACAAAACAAACCAGAAAAAATAATTACAAAAATAAAAAAGTTTGATATAATTTCACATCTGGCTCAGAGCTCATGAGGTTGAATTTTATTTTAGAGGAAAATACAACAGAAAAGACTACTAGTCTTGCCATAAAGTAAAAATTAGATCATCTGCTCGTATACTTGAATTAAAACAGAGACTAGAAGAAATAAATATCAACAGTATGAAATAAGATGCAGAGAAAAAGTATTCTATGTATTAAACTAACTGATGATAACAATTATCCAGTAATCTCCTAATTTGCATTCAGTTCCCCCTTAAAGAAAGAGGGGTGACAATGTGCATACAACCCCATAGAAATTTGAGCATGCACAATCTGTTACTTCTGATGATTTTTGTACCCTTTACGGTATGTGCTCACTGGATGTTAGCTCAAAACCAGAAGTACATAAAAAACAATATGCTTTTACTAATATTTGTCTGTATTAAAGACTAACAACTTAGCAAGCATATTACCCCTAAAGCATTAAGTGTGCTTCATCATACTACTACTCTATATAATTACAAAACTACTCACAAGGATATCATGAAGTGTTTCTTTGCTTAGCAATAAGAGCCAGATACTCACAAAGAAGGGTCTTGGACCAGATCTTTTAGGTTTATCCCACTACGATCCTCGGCAAGGTTCCTGAAGCAACTGTCACTCACTAAAAAAAATAGAAATTAAATTAAAACAAAACAAAACAAAGAGAAAAAAAAAAAAAGAGGTGGAAATTTAAGAACAGAACACAGTTCTTTTAATTAACTAGAAACGCTTTTTGGTGTTGGGTTTAATTTGAACGTTCACATAATAAGTCTCATTTTCAGTGAGGTCTCACCTAATTTAAAGATAAGTCAACTCAATGAAAAGCAATAAACACTGTATCACAAATTACATGGAAACAATCCATTTCAGCTGGTGTCCTTAGTATTTCTGCACTTGTGGTTACAGGAAGTCTCAAACACAAACATGGGACGCGCAGATACATGCAAAGAGCCATACAATTCACAGTAGAATCTTCAATCATGCACCAGTTAGTATTTTTTACCTATCAGAAACAGTGAGAGCCGATAGTATGTAAGTTCATATTTGTTCATAGGTTAGGAAAGATGTTTAATATGAGTAATATCCCAAACAAGCGATTAAGAGCAGAAATTTATTCAAACAGCTTGTAATTAACTCATGATGTGCATGTAGAACAGCTAGTTACTGTAATAATTGAAATTGCCACACAGTAATTTTCACAGAAGTTTAAAAGAATATTAGTGTGCTTTCATTTTCTTCACTACATTAAAAAAAAAAGTTATTTAAACCTGAAACTCCAAATCCTCTTGGCTAATACCCTCATCACATGTACCCCATACCCCCAAGTGAACTACTTTTTCTTAAACACTACCAGAGTCAATTTGAGAGGTGCAAAAAAAGAAGTAGTGGCATAAATACTTTACAAAAAGAAAAAACAAAAAACCAAACTGCCTCAATTGAAAGGAATTATAATAATTTTTGACTACAGCAAACTTTCTGAAGGACACAGAGGTTGTGATATGGAAAAATCAGTCTAAGGATCAATTTACCATAACCAGCAAGGTAAGCTGCCAAATGGAGGAGAGCTTACCAAGAAATACATTTTTGTTCATCTCCTAACACAGAACACGGACTTGTGTTTGGTGAAAGGGGATGTGTTTAACACCATCAGCAAAAGCAAGTGTTCCTACTACTTCTCTAAATGCAAAATGCTCTTTTTAATTCACATATATACGCATTCATGTGCATCGCCAGTGTCAAAAAAATGCAAATCATTCCCAAAATACGTTATTTTCACAGATGACAATACCTTCTGTGACAGACCTACCTAACACGCTACAAAAATGCAGAATGTTTCTAGTAGTACCCGTTGCTGCCAACACATCCAACAAGCATGAAGCCCATTCGTCTGCTCAGAAATACAAGTACTAGAAGAAAGGGTCTCAGAAAAAGGGGCTGGGGTAGCTGATGGAAGAGGTACTGGCCCCGTCTCTCACACAAAGCCTGACAGCTAACTGTATATGACAATAACAGCAGTACTTGTTAACTGTTGGTACCATTAAGTTTACCTGCTTTGCCCCTCAACACTGTAATAACCACCTGATATCCTAAAGCTTCTGTTACCTGCCATCTCTGAAAGCACTAACAGTTGCTTGTCACATGCAATCCCTGAAAGCCAGGCAGTGTATCACAAGGAGGCTCTTGTCTTTCAGATAACCATCACAGATCTTTGGTTTAAACAGTAGCTACTCATGCTAACAAGTCCAGAACTCCTGGATTGCACCTCCCATGACAATTTAAGCATTGTATCTGTACTAAACTGAGAGTTACCTGGTATGAAGTTCACAAGTGCTGCCTACCTTGCCAGGGAAGCTCAATTCGAGCACCTCGGGCCTTCAGAAATTTTTCAATCCCATGCCCAGCTATTGCACTGAACTCAAGACCCCTGAATTTCCAAAGCCTATTAACTCCTGAGTTAAAGGAGTAGTTCCAAGGTAAGCAAACTCACGAACAACCTACACTTTAGGTTTCACAGGACAAAAAATCCCAGCTAAGTTGATATTTCATGGTTTATACTTGCCTCTTCTCAAATTTGACAACAAAACAGTAAATAGAAATTTTTACCTACTGTCTTGTCATAAATCCTACTCTAGTGATATATCAACATATCTCCTATGTCAACACTATACATCATGAATAAAAATGACGGTTGATAAATGGTTTTTCACTACTGACAAACTAAATATTTAATGCTTAAGAAATGTTTTATCTAAACATGCTCCATTTCTTCACTGTCTTCTCCAATCTCCTCATCAAAAGTAATCTCAACTATAATTGAGGAAAGCATTGTGCCTGTTCTAAAACTTCAAGGGGAAAATAAAAAATAACAACATAAAACTGTCCTACCAGTAAAACTGGCCATTATTTCTCTGTACATAACTCACAAAGTTTATAAAACAAAATGTGTTTGAAATAAAAGTTGAAAATGAAAGCCTAGATTTGCTAGACTGTCTTACTTGTCTCAAGATAACTGATGTTATAATACCCTTTTTATGAATGAAGTTGAAAATGGCAAACTTTCCTCCCTTGAGTTAGCAGAGCTAGACAACGTAAACTTTGGCTAAAAAGCTTAATCCTACACCAGTCAAATATCTACGAACTTTGTCTTCACATTTATTTTTTTTTAATTTTTGATTGTAGGAGAGTCAGAACACTGGGAAGCTGCAAATTTGCAAGCAAGTGTTAGACTCACACATTTTCTTCCCTGTCTCTTTTCTCACGTTGCTTGTTGGAAGCAAAAAACAGTTGATACCGCAAAGCTCAACACTGCTGATAAACATCTGGTGACTAGGATCAACACAGAAGTTGGGTGAAGATCTGGTGGTCTGTGTTCTCGTGGCACCAAGGAAGAGTGGTGGAATGCAGTGAAGGCTGCTTATCCCATTCTCACAGATATCACAGCGGTTACCTACCCCTTGCAGAAGCTACCAAGGAAGTCAGAAGTGTTTTGTGCCACTGCTAAATGCTGAGTACCAGCAACAATGGCTTGACCTCAGTCCCACCCCCACAATTTGTTCAATAGCAGTGAATAAGGTATAAATATTATCCGTATTTCAGATCTAACGTGTGGGACAAGTATCTGACACCAAGTTGCAGGGACAGTTCAATGAGTTTGTTCGGCTCACCCTCCCCAGAAAGGAAGCCTTTTGGTAAGATCTGCAGCCTTGGCAATGCCAAGTGGTTTTCCCCGCGAGACTCAACTGTGACTACAATTGTGTGTTTTTCAGCTCTATATAGCCATGCTGCAGTTTAGTGCATTTATCAACAGCAATCTTAAACAATCTGTATCTGTTGCAAGTGTAAATAAGACGTACTATTCGCTCACCTGGCTGCTTGTAGTAAATGCCATCGGACCTACAGCTACAGCAGATTGTGCTATTTGTGGATCCAACGAGCTTTTGAAAGCAGCCAGACCTACAACGGATCAGCTGTTCATGCATCTAGTGTCAGACCTATAGCCACAAACAGTAACTGGCATATCTATTAAGAGAGGAGACCAGCCACCCCTAGCCCCTCTAATCTTTGAGAACCAGCTAGAATGCAAGGGGATTCATCTCTTACCAAATCTAGCTAACACTGCATGGAACAGCAAGCCTTTTCTTAGGTACTGTTCTAGCCAGATTCAGAAAACATAGATACATGAGATAAATGGGAAAAACTTCAAACCCAGTTTTAACAACCAAGAACTCCAAGAGTTTAGTTAATTTTTGCCAAAATCAAAATTCTGAAAACCAACATTTGGCTATAATTGCCAATTAAATTACTAGTACTGATAGCAGTAGAAGAGCTTCCAGTGAGAGTAAATAATCCAGTGGAACAGGCTTAAATAAGACATTTTACAGAAAGACCTTGCCGTGCTTTACTGACCCGCATATAAGCACAGCCACACTCCCTCATATCCTTGCACATTCTAGCCCAGGAAAGAAAACAAACATTCAACAATAAACACATGCTGAAAGCAATCAAGCAGAGCTACCTTTCTCATGGCTTAGAAAACTGTATGTATATAAATAAACTACATGTATTTATAAAAAACAAATAAAAATTGTATGCTCTGATTGAAACGCAAGCTATTTATTTTTAACAAGACACAGGATGAAACTGGCAGAAAGTTCAGGATGATCAATGAACTTTAAGGTTTGAGGGAAGAAAAGGAAGAAAACTGCATCACAGCCACAACCTGTACTACGTACACAAAGGCTATGCCTAACCTCTTGTCTTTAAAGTACAACCAAGGGAGACTTTGGCATAGGACATATATATGAACACAATCACACAGAATCACAGAATGACTGGAGCTGGAAGGGACCACTCCTCCTGCCAGAGCAGGGTGACCTAGAGCAGACTGCACAGGAATGCATCCATGCCGCTTCTGAATGTCTCCAGAGCCAGAGACTCCACCACCTCTCTGGACAGCTTGTTCCAGTGCTCTGCCACCCTCAAAGTAAAGAAGTTCCTCCTCATGTTTAGATGGAATTTCTCTATACAAGTTTGTGTGTGTTACCTCTTGTCCTGTCATCGGGCTCCACTGAAAAAAGACTGGCCCCATCCCCCTGACACCTATCCTTTAAGTATTTATAAACATTGATAAGATTCCCCCCCAATCTTCTCTTCTCCAGACTAAAAAGACACAAATCCCTCAGCCTTCACTCATAAGACAGATGTTCTAGTCCCTAATCATCTTTGTAGGCCTTTACTATACCCCCTCCAGCAGTCCCTGTCCTTCTTGAACCGGGGAACCCAGAACTGTACTCAGCACTCCAGATGCAGCCTCACCAGGGCAAAGTAGAGGGGGAGGAGAACCTCCCTGGACCTGCTTAACAAACTCTTCTTGATGGACCACAGGATGAAGTTGGCCTTCTTGGTCACAAGGGCACATTGCTGGCTCATGGTCATCCTGCTGTCCATCAGGACTCCCAAATCTTTTTCCACAGAGCTGCCTTCCAGCAGGTCAGTCCCAACCTGTACTGACACAATCCTCATGAAGGATTTTATTGTCTTGTTTCAAAATTTATTTACTTTTTTTAACCTCCATAAGTTTATAAAGGCTAGTATTTTTAAGCAGCGTTGAGTGCATGGTTTATGGAGAAATAAGGAATTGTTAGCTACTCCCCTCTCCATATACACCAAGTGGCTGAGCCTCTGATCTGTATTACACTCCCCACATAAAGACAAGGATCACGACAAAAAAGCTCACTAAAATCAATTTGCTCCACTACTGTACTTACAATGGCAGTCTATAAGGTACTAGAAATGTCTTTTAAGAAATTGAATATTGACACAAATATCACAGAAAGACTGAACCCAATACCACCACAGAAACACGTACTCTGAAAAACTTCATGCTAAGGAGAAACCCCTGAACATTCATTAAACAGTTGGACTTTCAAGTGAGCTGTTAGATATATCAAAAGGGAAGAGGTTTTAGCAATAGGTCTAATTCTCCCAACATTCATCCTACTTTCACCTCCTGGTTTCTATCCTCCTTCTGACCCCTGCCTAGTCTTTTGTCTAGGAAATAACAGAGTTGTGAAGCCAATAAGGGAATACAGTTCTCACCTGTCAACTACACAACCTACAAAATTCTGTATGAAAAGGTTAAAATCAGCATCCACACTCTAATGTGCAAACATCCAGTTTACAGCAGTTCTGAAGCTTTCCCACTTGGCATTTGTGAAGTTCTAATTCTGTCCATGTGATTTTGTTTCCTTTGCTTCCTGTAACAGTTTTAAATGAGAACATACTGAAGGATTATTAGCCTGTTGATTTCTGAAATGAGAAGCAGCAGTTCTTCAACTCTCAAGGTAAACTAATATTTTCTTCAAATAGAGGCAGGATATAAGTAGTTGCAAAATGTATCCTTTTTATTTTTTTTTTTTTTAATGTCTCACAATTTGAAAACTATATAGCCCTTAAAAACTGTCACATGATGTGCTATCCTACACAGTGTATTCCCATTAAACAAAAGCCCTTTTTAGATCAAAGCACTTCCAATTCTTCAGCTGTTAATGGTCATTTTCATAGCATATGCTTTAGAAAAATAAGCAGTCATTACCCTCAAAAAATGAAAGGGTAACTATAATCTGTTAATGAAAATTAACAATAACATTTACCTCCCCAATATCAAATATGCAATTCCAGAGAACTGAAAACTACTATTACCTGTCAGATTTTCTCAATTCTCAGAATTCAGAACTGCTTTTAAATTAGTTGTGGTTACCTACTGATAAAAAACATCTTGATGACAAAAATGCTACACTAAGGAAGATAGTTATTGACAACTGTGATGCACCATTAGTTCAAAAAATGCATGGACTACAATAAGATTGTACGCATTCTGTATGTGCTGAAGTGTAAGACACCAATTTCTTACATTCTGGTCTTTTAGTGGTAATATCTCCTAAATTAATTTCTTTTTCTCAGGACTTCATCATCTGTAGTATTTTTGGCAGACTTTCCTAACTCCTCTTCATATAGAATCATTTATATATTTAGATTTTCATACCATATTCATTCAGCAGCTGATAAATACAAAAAATATTTAATACATTTAAGATGTTCTAGAAAGTACTGGTCTGACAAAATTGTATTCTAGTCTGGGTTTGCTTGCAGTAAAGCATTATTCAGAAGTCTCATTTCAGATTCAGGTGGTTGTGTTCCACACGCTGCATGCAAATATAGCAGGATTCAAGTATTTTGCTTTTATAGGCCCAACCTTATACACACTGCAGCAAGCACTCACTTTACCCTATTGTAATTGTACATGTTCCTGATTTCATGATATAAATACTGCTAAAGAAGCCTAGGTTTTAAGATACAAGAAGGTAACAATTTTTTCCTCAGACCACAAAACATCTGTCTTCAAAAGCCAGCCTGCTCTAGTGGGAGATGTCTCTGCCCATGGCAGGCAGATTGGTCCCTTCCAACCTTGATAATTCTATGATTCTACGATTCTTCTGCAGATACAGAATTCTCCTATAGGCATACTTTAAAGAACAAAAAAAATGGGACAGTACCAGAAGGTAAAGATTAATTCTCTTACTATTCAAATGGTTTTAAAGGTATTTTGCTGGTCCCATGAACAGCAACATCAGAGATAAATATCCTGCCTCTTTTCCCTGCTACTGTCATATTTTTCAAGTGACTGCATGTCAGCCAAAAACCATACATGAAATAGATGGTATATTACAGAAATTTTGTAGCACCTTCACCAGATCTATCACAGAAGACAGCAAATTAATTATAAGAGGAGCGCTTCTACTATTTGCATATCTGCACACAAATCTCTGAGGTATTTACAGAATACAGAGAACTACTAGTCTGCATGTAAACTGCAAATGCTTGTAACTGCTAAGAAAATACATTGTCTGTGAGTAGCAGAATGCAAGCTGGTTTCCTAAGAACTTATAACCTAAATATCATTTGCTACCACCACGATAAATTCAGATTCTCTTTGATACCCACACAAGGAAAAAGAGCTAAAGCTAATACAAGGCCATGAATGAGAAAGCACCAGTCAATACCCATCTGCCTTCTTCTCAGTGCGGGTAGTCTGAGTCTCCCCTTTGCCTAGTTGCTAATTTGCACTTCATTTATAGATAACTGTATCCTTAAAAATTCTCTTTCTTTTTTACATTGCACTTTTCTATTTTCTTGTTAACACTTTTCATACATGGGTTAAACGGGTTTAAAACACTGGACCTGAAAGACCAATAGAAAGACTCAAGGATGACATTGTCCATCTTTTGATCACAGAAGCTTTGTTTTCCCAATGGTAGATCATCCATAAACCTTTTTCAAAATTGTAAGGCATCAATGCACACCAAATTCAAGTTTTCATCCCTTTTTCATTTGCATTTTAAACTTTATTCTGCTAAAAATGGACATAAAAGAATGAAATGAAAAAGTGAAATTAGATGAGAAGGTCCCAATCACATCATTGTTTGAGCTCGTCTTCCCTTTCATCTTTGAAGTTTGTCATTGGAAATACAAAGGCTGAGGTGCAACAATTTGGAATAATTTACAAAATGTATCCACTAGTGGGAATTTTTATTGTAAGAAGTAGTGTGAAAATCTGATCGGAAAACAGGAAGACAGAGGCTGCTTTTGCAAGCCATGATACGAAGCACATTGTTGAGATTAATATATTTGAAATAAAAGCAAACTAGTAACTTCAATTTACTTAATAAAATTCATTTTTAGTAGGCATTCAGAGCTACTCATATCAAGACTAGCTGTAGTTCTAATTTTTGTATTGTAATTCACTCCCAAACACAGGGTTGCAGCAGACAAGGACACATTTATTTTACTCCAGTTCTTTCAATAAACCAAAACCCCATAAATAGCCTCTTTCTCACCCACCCTGCAAGAGTGTTCTGCTTTCTCTGACACATCAGTAACAGTACAATGCATTTGCCCCTATTTTCTCTGACCAGGTAAAGGTTGACAGAACAGACAATTTATCAACTGCATTTTCATACTTTTCAAGACTGCAGTGATTAGTTTGACTCCCTACACACATATACTCCTCACATCTGATGAAAGTTTCTGTCAGCTGCTTTGATTTTCACAGTTTTTCATATACCAAAACATAGTGAAATTCTAAGTATATTTAAGACAATAAAATTTAACATCCACCTTTATGAACACCCCATAGCAAGCTCATCCAACCGTGCTTTACTGGATCTCCGAGCAGAGCTAGTCTTCTCTCCTTTTCCCTTCAGATAAAGGGCTATCAGGTGTCAGAATAGTATCCTCAAAGATTGACAATATACTACTATGAAAAAGGAACTAATCTACCAGAAAAACAGGAGAAAAGAAAGGTTCAGGTGACCTAGTGAAAAACAGGGTGATCACAAAGGAGAAATACAAGTTAGACGTGAATCCATATTACCTCCCAGAAAACAGAGGGAAGCAGTAATGCCACCTGTAAGCCAGATGCAAAGAAGGGCTATTGCAACAATAAAGAAAAGACAGACATCTCAAAGGAGGAGGAAAAAGAGCTTTCTTTATTAGCTTAATAAAAAGAAAGTATTAGATGGTTGCTGCTGGTGTGTTTACATAAATATACCAGGAAAAGAAATATCAGAGGGAGAGGAGATAAAGAATACTGTTGAAAAAAAAAATAACTGTGATAAAATCCTAAGAAATAGAGAGCAAACTTTCCAAGAGGTAGAGGGGTGAGACCTCACAAATAATCTTTTTGTAACAACAGTGGGGGCAAGGGAAGTGCACAGGCTGGTTCTCTAAAGACTTAAGATTAGATTAAATTACAACAGAAGTTGCTCTTGAATATAGGAGGCTCTCTGTGTCACAGTTGCTAATGCTGTAAAATTTATGTTAGAGCTCCCCTGAAGGCTATGAACTTTTAACCCCCCCACAAGGTTTCTCACATATTCTAACAGCAATTAAATGAGCCATTTTTACTGTATATCCATTAGTCTAGTGGGTTATGCCTCTCTCAAATGATTTATCATTTACATTTTACAATATTTGTGTGGCCTTAGGCTACAAATTCTATACTGGGTTTTAATCTAATAGTCTAACAAGCCTGAGTTCCAACTCAATCACACTGTTAGTGTGATCACTGCAGTGATCAGGTGAACTTCAGAAGAAAAATATCAAGCCATTAAACGTATTCAAATCTTAGGAGATGTAGCATTATCAGTACCTCTAATTGTTTGTACCTGACAAAGAAAAACCCTTAAATTCCTTGATAAACGCTTGATGGAATGTGTACTTTGGTCTCTTGTTGTTTTTCATTGAAAATAACTATGTTTGTTACTTTTCATTGAAAATAAAAATGTTTGTATTTTATTGGGGTTTACCACATCACCCACCGCCCTCCCCCCCTCCCCCCCCACAAAAGAAAAGTTTTTGTTATAAGAAGCTTTTGTTGCACCTTCTTGCACTGTAAAACCATAAAAAAATCTTAGGATGTAAAGGAAAATGATAGAAGATGAACACATCTAAGAGAGGTGAAGAGGTAAAACAACAACCAAAATTAAAAAAAAAAAAAAAAAAGCTAAGTCCTTTTGAAATGTAACACTTCCTCATAGAATTATCTGAAATTATTGGTTTTATCACCAGTTAGAACAGCTGCACTTACAGCAGATGATGAGAACCATTCCTTTAAAGGGCAGTATTTACAAGGAGCTCTTGATTTTCAGTTTTGCTTATTTCTTTAGGGGATGGATTAAAGTTTTTTTCCATTTTTCTTGGTTGTTTTGGGGGCGGGGGGGAGGGGCGGTGTTCAGAAAAAGAACATGTTTAGTTTTATAGCTAAAAAATCTGAAACAATTCCCAGCATCTTAAGATGGCCCAGTTTACCAGCTTACATGGATTCTTGGTTGCAACAGTCATTAATCAAGTCTACAATCAGTATGATCTAGATGAACTTTATAAAACAAAGTGTGCCTATGCTAGACCCTAATGCACTTCACAGCTTATCTGCCAGCTTAAGAAACATTAGCATCACAATAAAAACTATATTCCATCTTTGCACTTCACATCATGAGACACAGCAACACCCCTCTTTACATTGCTGCACAGCTAAATGCATAAAGACCTGCTGATACTTTGACAATCCTCCAGGACCAACCCACAGGGGTTCCAGGGCTTCAGTGTCCTATATTCCCTCTGATCATGTCTCTCTCAGCCCCAGATACCACGAATCAGATAAATTATCCTCAAGGAACTTGGGGTACCCCCATTTTCTTCACAGTTCAACATATGTCTGCCAAACTTTGTTAAACAAAACCAACTCAAAAACACTGTTAAAAAAAAAAAAAAAAAAAAAGGACAGGAAAACTAAAAATCTACTTCGGTCGGCATTATTCAAGTCACTGTCCAGCACCTGAAGTATTTAAAATTCTGTCATAGTGGAAGACAACAACTCCAAACTCGAGGATTCCCCTAGTCATTGTATCTATGGTTTGAGAAGATGCCTTTCCTGAATCCAGATCTACAAGCATGCATTGCAGGACTTCCAAGGAAGGATAGTATGAATTTTAGTGTACCGGGAGGGGCAAGAAAAACACAAAGACAAGGCCCAGAGCTGGAGGACATCCAGGATTGGACCACAAAGCCAGATGTCTAACTGAGAATTTTGGGTTCATCTCCTGAAGCAAATAAAGCTCATCCTCACTAGTGGCTCAGGGGAGTGACACAAGGCAAGATTAACAGAAATGAGGAGGAAGCAGAGATGACAGTACTAAATGTGTTAATGAGCTAGTCATGCTGCAGAAATCCCAACGACAACCAAGTGCAACTCCAGCCTGAATGACAAGTGTTAAGTGATATGCAGCTGTAAGATTTCAAAGCCTGAAGGTGAAATCATAGCAAAATAATGCCAGCTAGCATATAAGCCAGGACATATACACATACTGTGGACAAAGAACTCCACTATAGACAAGAACGTGAAGAAAAACACTCCTTCCTTTATGTTTGAGGCCAAATTAGCACATAGGCCCAGTCTGGTGTACCTGCCCCTTTTGGTTTGCATGTCTAACAAATCACCCGGGACAGAAGAATCTCCTGTCAGCAATCACACAATAATACTTCTTTTAGAAGAGCTCTACATGCAAAGCTCTGAACTGAGGCCCTGCAAACACCACACTGAGCTATCAAAAGATATTCTGGTAACAGAGATAATGAAAGATGTTGAGGCTAAAATTCACTTGTAGCTATTTACTTTAGAAGGGTGTATAAGGATGTCCACTCATGCAAAGAAATCTTTAACATGTTTTCTTCAATCATAAAAGATTAAATCTTTAAACAAATGAGTGTAATTTAATAACGTAAAATAAGGATATGAGTTTAAAATAAAATTTAATAAAACCACTTATATATTTAGTATATGACCATCTAAACAATATTTAACTTTTTTTTTACAGTAACTACTTTTCCCCAAATCTAGTTTTTTAGGAAATAAATTCTATCCATATGTTTACAAATTTCAATTAACTCAATGTGAATTCTTGACAATTTATGGCAAAACTCCTAATAGAAGTGAGAATAGTATTACTAAAAGTGTCTGCAATGAAGCTTAAAAATAGGACAATTCCTCTATGTCCAAAACATAAGTATTTTCTTGAAATACCTCTTTTGTACTACTACTCTTAGGCCTCCTTAAAACAAGTGGTAGTACAAAATACACTGTTTCAAAATAGAAACACTTTAAGGAGAAATTTTGAACTCTTAACTAAAAAGCACAAGAGCAAAAGCAGAAGTGTTCAAGAAAAACAAAGTGCATTATGATAAATCCTATAGCTTGTTTAGAAAGCAGCTATAACCATGCAATTTTCTTTTTCCAATCAACTTTGAATCCTCAGATACTGGAGGAAGAAACCTTCACAGACGGTTATTACTGAGCAGGCAGTGTAACACACCAAGCAACACAGCCCATTTGGGTATCACAACCCAGGCTATCACACACTGTTTCTGGTAGGTCTTACTTGTCCAGATGCAGCAATGCATATGGAGTTATTTACTTTATAAGAGCACAGTTTGAACTGCTGAGCCTTGATAAATCTAGACCATAAGGCAAAGACACCACATCAGCACCACCAGCACCAGCATGGATACAGCAGGACTAGCACAGAGGCACACGTTAAATCCTTGTGAACATTCACTGACTTTATACACTAAAATGACACTATATAAGTTTAGGTCAGGAAACATCAAGACAGATACACCTAATCTAACTTTACACGGTGACAACTCAGCCATGGCAGGGTTTATGAGCTCAGATTTGCAGTGGCGTAAAAGGCACCTAAAGTACCCTCAAGCTCACAGAAGAAATACAGTCACATTCACAGAAAGCTGATCTAGTCACGCTGTTTCAGATTTTTGCTGGCTTCCCGGGGCTCTGCGATTATCACAACTGGTGGGAAGCTGTGTTTCTTCATGATGATCTGGAAATGTACCACAGGTCATTCCAGAACATTTTGCTGCCACTCTGGAACCAGTAAGAGATCCAGCTATGTTCATCCCTGACAACTGCCAATATCAAATCCTACAGAGGAAAGTGCAGGTTCTAAAACCCAAGACTTTCACTATTGTTTATAATTAGTTCACTTCTGTCTCTACTGGTGGCAGTGGTAAAGATCTCAGTGGGGCAAGTTCCACTCATGTGTCAAGGGAGAAGAGGTTCTCTCACTGGAATGTCTATATTTTCTGAAACACATATTCCTTATCCTCCATCTCTAACTCAAGGAAAATGAAAGATTTTTAACTTTCTCCCCATGTTTTATTTATCCTAACATTACATGTATAAACTGTGCCTATACAGCTCTGGAGCTGACCATTTTTCAGTGAACAGGTTCCTACAGCTGACATTGACTCCATCCCACTATTCATTTGTTTCCACACCTGTTCATAATGGTTATAAATAAACGTTGAAAATGTGAACCAACATCTCTCTTCATTTCATCCAGCTGGGAGGATCCTGAAAAAGCCTTAAATAATTAGAACTGAACTAATTATCTCCCGTGAGCTGTGACAAACCTGAAAATAATTTTAAAAGCTAAGTGTTTATAGCTTTACAGCCCATCACTCATTCATTCAATTAATTATTAAAATTACAATCTCAAATGATTGTACTAGAAGTCATGCTTCATATACACCACTTGAAACATACGCTCCACCAAACCTGAGATATAAAAAATAAAAATACAGAGACTAAAAATATGCTGAGAAATTGTAAGAGGAGTAAGCTTTTCATTGTGCAACTTTATGTTTACTTACTAAGCTGCAACATTCAAGACTTTATGGAGTCATGATTGTCAGGCCTTGATTTCAGATCTTGACTGCAGGGTGAAAATACAAGGGTTATTTCAGTTAACTGATTGTTTCCTTTCTAGAATCTTACTGTGCTCTTACCATCAGATATTTTACAACAGCTATTTTAACTGACAAATCAGGAATTGCATATAAAATATTTTAATAGTTGAAAATTTGCTTACTTTAATTATAGGTCTTAGTGTTTTCTAATCCTGTAAAACCCTCATCTGACAAGAGTCCAGAGAGCTCTAGCCCAGTGTTTTCTTCTATAAATGCTCCTTCATACATTGAAGCTTTTTCACTCCTCATTTTCTATCTGTACTCTGTTCTTTTTGAGCTACCGTATTTCAGCCATGCTCAAAACTGCATTCCTTAGTTACAAATTAAATTAGAATTACTGATACAGTAAGTAGCCTAGATTATTTCTCCTGTTTGTTTTAGCTATCTAAACATGAGTTTTGTCATTATCAG
Organism: Actenoides lindsayi; assembly: GCA_025331215.1. Taxonomy (NCBI): domain Eukaryota; kingdom Metazoa; phylum Chordata; class Aves; order Coraciiformes; family Alcedinidae; genus Actenoides; species Actenoides lindsayi. Next base: position 278,609 of record WTSP01002946.1, read on the forward strand.
CTTGCTTATTTACCTAACTAATTTTGTCTTTCGGGAACTCATGGCCATTGTGTAACTTTCTCTTTCTAAGCACATTTGCAACATACATATGTCATTTTACTCCTGTACCTGTTTGTGTAACACAAATAAATAAATAAATAATCACATACACACACACACCCAGAACAGGAAAAAATTATATCCTCTGGAGATAATCTTGTCACACTGATATTTGACTGCTTCCTCTTAACTATTAGTTCCCTTTCTTGGCCAATTCCAAATCTTTAACAATATTTAACTCTAAGCCTACAGCAAGCAATAAAATGGCATAAGTCTTAAAAACCTAGAAAGCCTGTCATCTCTCATATGTTTGCTTATACAGGCAATGAATCAAATCAATCAATCAGCTGTCAGGACCATACCAAGACATTCTGGCATCTGCAGGAGAATGACAACCCATACGAATATTTGCTCCTCTCCATTTAAATTTCTTGCAGCTAAAAGAAGCCCATCAGTAGCCACATTTGTAACATGGCAACGTGAAGCATCCTGCCAAGAGTTCCCCCTCACTAGCTTCTGCTCCACACACCCAGCCAAGGCAATGGTTCTGGAAAGGAGACAAGCAGAGCAGCAGAAGAATACTGAGAGATTCCCATTGACAGATCTCACAGAGACAGTATTCCCCAGCAATCGCACACCTCCTGCCTGACTCATGGAGGTTGGTGTCTGCCTGATGCCATACTATGGCACTTGGAATTACAGGCTCTGACAGGCAGTTTCAGGCTGTGCGTGTTTATGACTGTTGCAGTTAGGAAGACCAAATAACTTACAATCCATAGCCTGGACTTAGTTTTTGCCACTCTTCCAGTCCTATCACAAATGACATGTTCTTGTGGCCCTCCTGAAACTTCAAGTCATAAATGCGTACTGGTTTTCCTTATTTGCTCTGAGTCCTCCCTGTTTGATGAACAATAAGGAAGAGGATGAGAGTGACAGTACTGTTATTTACCGCACTATTAGCGATCCTTATGCTTCACAAATGGCCAACAAAAATAGATGTAAATGGTATATGCCATTTGTGTTTGGTGACTCTTCTGTCATTATAGAATGACTGGGGTTTTTTTCTTACTGGTCTTTGCACTGCAGTTTTTTAAAGCAGCTAATTGAAGATAATAAAAATGGAAATAGATATCAATGTTGTTTTCATTGGGAAAGAAGGAAAGACTTCTCTGCCAAAGTTTTTTTCTGGTTTTATGATGTATTCTGAAATTTGCAATATTAATAAATACTTTACAGTGGGCTGTTGAAGGGATGGGAAACTGAATGCATCACATAATTTACTACTTCATTCTGGAATTCCTGTCCTTGAAGAAAGTACTCATATTAAAAAAAAAAAAAAGTCTTAACATTTATAGGTATGCATAGTATACATGTTTGGTATCCAGTTTCCCAGAATTCATATTTTGACTTTTGTGTTTTTAAAGAAGCATATTAAGAAATCATAACAGGTATTCTGAATCAGTTGTGCTGAATTTTTGCTAATTACTCTCATTCTCCTCATTCATGATGTGACAATTAATACTTATCCTTGAGAAATTATGGGGTTTTTTGTACTGTTAACTGCAGAAATCATAAAACAGTGATTACACCTCACATTTGTAAGTAAATCCCAATTTAACCTGTTCCACAAAATATTGACTTTTCCAAAGACAGACTTTCATATTCTAACCTTTTCTCTTTAAATTTATTATACATAAACATATAAATTCTAGATACAAATTGTATATATGTGTATAAATTATATATGTAAGTATACCATATATATTTCTACAGAATCATAATTTTTATTTACATTTACATAAAAATTTGTTGTAGTCAAATACTGGAACAGGTTGCCCAGCAAGGTTGTGGACTCTCCCATCTTTAGCGGTGTTCAAGACTCTGGAGGTCTCTCTGAACAAGGTGATCTTATCAGACTTGCTTTGTGCAGGGGACTGGCCTAGCTGGCCTTCACAGCTCCCTTTCCAACCTAAATTATTGTAAGATTCTATAAAAAGGCTTCTGTTTCATATTTTAAAATGTTACTGACTGTGGTTTTAACACAAAAACTTGGCTTCCAAAACAGAGTAAAGAAGGACGTTAGCAGTAGATGCCATTAACATCAGTAGCCTCTAGTTACATTGTGGAAGAGAAGTAGCAAGGTGAAAACTCATATGAATGTCCTATTAAAATACTTTATAAGATCTGTTTGCATTTAGAACTGCCAGGAGAAGCGCTGCTTTCCCTTTTGGGGTTGCTGTTTTCAGTCAAACGTAGTACAACAAACTAAGCAGGAAGACCTACAGAGTGAAAATATGGAAATATCACCAGATGTTAAAAACAGGTGAACTGTAAACTGCCACACAAATTAAGATTCTATAAATAGCAGTGCTTTCAACAGAATTCATAAGAAAACATCCTTAATGTACTTTGCCATAAGTAATGCTATAAAATTATTTTCTGAGGCATCTTAGTAAATCTAAAATAATTACTGCTCAAAAAATCTTGTATAAAATGACAGAAAATTTAGCATTGTTGAGCATTCCCTAGTCACTAGACTAGATTGCCTGCTATCAGAAAGACTTTCAAACACCAAGGCACTTTCATTTTTCAAATTTTTCTACTGAAAAAGTAAATGGGGTCCTGATAATAGAGTGACTCTTCTCTTGAACACTCCTTGTTTATTATGCAAACCTTCCTCCTCCTCCCCCCCCTCCCCCCACCATTTTGTATAGTGTACTACATTTTCTCTCCCACATTTTAAGCATTTCAAGAGAGAAATTAAACTGGTTTATAAGAATTTGAGGCTTTTCATTTCCCATTATTACCAGCTTGGAGGTCCCGTCTTCAGTCTACCTGTTCAGTTTTGTGTGGCAAGAAGAGCCAATGAACATCAGTGTAGGCAGGACAAAGCCACTTCTCAGAAGCTCAGCTATAAAACACTCCTCTCTGAGAAGACAATCAGTCTGTATCTAGACTCTTCTTGCATAGCAGGGCATATACCCTTTTGCTATTCCTTAGCTTGCAAAGATGTTAAAATATTTTAAATTATCTTTGTTGTGAAAAACTGGCACTTTGTGGCATTGGTGTTTAATTTGCTAACATGTTCCCAGGCAGAAAGACAGCGCTGCTGGTCTTCACAGGGCGGAACAGTTCTAAATGCAGCAACACGTTATAGGCACCTGTTAACCATGCCATGATGAGGGCTTTTTCACTGTAAAAACTGTGATGTCAAAAAAACATGCACCATGTTTAATAAAGCACCTAAGAGAAGACACCACTGCACAAAGAATGCACAAGTGACTAGACTCAAAAAGGATGATGAAATATACTGGGAATTGAGAGGGTGATGGGCACAACCATATCAGCTGAGCCAGCCCTCCACCCCCACCACATAAAACCTTACTTTGTTTTAACTGTGCAAGAGCACATAGATAATGATATCAATTCTGAAGCTTGCAGATTCATAAAAATATTATCTAGGTGGCTCACACTATCTGGGTAACACCCTGTTTTCAGCAGCAGACCATGTAAGACAAGGGAGCAAAAGGTGCAGGATGAGGCTTTAAAATATGCCCCATCTGAAATCTGCATCTCAGTTACTAATAGTTAAACACTATCCTAACTCAAAGATTTTTAAGTCTTCCGATACCTTCTTTGAATCAGCTACAAGATTTTACTATTTCAGAGTTACATACAAATACCAAGTCTCTTCTCAAATTTTGCTGGATTTCAGAGCATCCCTGCCAAGAAACTGCCACACTGCTCTACAGGCCACCTCACACACATTATCTCATGGTGCCACTCCACAAAGATGGACTAGCACTGAATAAGGTACTCCTGGTATCTGAGGGAGATGGGTCAGGGGACAGAGGAGCAGGACAAGATGATGTCCAGAGGTCCCTTCCAATCCCAGACTTTCTGTGAGTCTGTAAGCAGCATAGCAGCATCAGCTCCTGCCAGTTATTCTGGCTGACAGTTTTTAGGATATGTGCTTGTATACAAGATACTGCTCATTAGATCTCAATATCAACATTTTGAATGGATTCATGGGAGCCAATAGACTGCTCTGCAAAACTTCTGTAACAGAGTTATAAGAAACAAAATTCTTCATCTTTTTTCATTTTGTCTTTGAGGGTTTGAAATCTGAACAATTTCATATTTCTTCTCCAAATTACTTCTTACCTATTCTGGCAAGGAAGGTCTATGAATACCCATCGAATCAGATAAGCTGATATTATACCCAAGAGAGGAGAAAAAATGAAAGAAAATAAACTGGCCGCCATGCAGAATAATACTTTGTGCCTTTCCATGAAACACTGGGTTAAATTTGGGCTTTCTCCTTTAGTCTTCAGGAAAATAAAGAAAATAGTAATATTAAAAAAACCAAAAAAACCCACAACCAAACCAAACGAAAAAGCAAACCAAGAAACCAAACAAAAAAAAAGCAACAAACAACCCACACACACACAAAAAACAACAACCAAAAAACCCACAACCTAAACTAAACTACAAAGATGTGTGCTGAGGAACCTAATCCTTTCAATATACGTAGACACTCTATAGAAGCTATGACCCTTAAACTTAGGCAGAAAATGTTCCTAAATACCTTAAAAAGAAAAATCTTAATGCCTTAGTTAAAACTATCAATATAATCGCTACTAGACAATGACTTAAATGCTGTCCATCCAGCTCTCTGTGCCCATCTCCCTTTTTCCCTTCCCTTAGGTTTCCTTTCAAATACTGGGTTTTAACCTGATGACCAAGTGAATCTCACAAAATTAGATATATCAAAGTTTGTGAGTCACTACAGAAAATTAGAGACATCAAAGCTAGTAAGACAGAAAGTATGGGAAGAAAAATAAAAAAAAAAAAATCAATGGAGTGAGATGAGGCAAATTAGCATCCTTAAGAAGATACAGTTCTTCTCCAATCTAGTTCCAGCAACATGAACATAGATGAATTTGACACTACCTACTGTGTAACTGTGTCGTACCACTTTCGAGCTTGCTAGCGTATTTAGTATTTGGTTAGTTCCAAATGAATACTTAGAAGAATGCAAAACAATTAAGTAAACAGAAGACACTGAAAATCAAGAATTATTTCTACTGTTCAATAACCCAAAACGCAGTGGCATAAAATGAACATCAGTGTTGGTGCCAAGCTATTTAACGTATGAAAATTCGATAATGTCTTAGAAAAATCAGTACTAAAATGAGTATCGTTCAAAGAGAAGTTAAAAAGTATTGTGGATAATGAGGAAAGTCCTAAGCTAAGAGACAATCAGAGCTATTTTGGGAAGTGAACAGATGGCTACAGAATAGCAGATCCAGAAATCAAGAACAGTACAGGGCGTCAGAGAAGGGAGCCTGGAATGTGGTATAACTGGAGAACTCCCTTTTCTTATTTTACTGCACATACTTTCTGACAAGCTCAAGATACTATATTCTATGACAGAAAAGATATGAATTACATTTCAGTTACGTTAGTGACTTGCAGAGCAGTTTTGGCAGTTTAGCACATTTTCCCCACCCCTCTCTGTACACACAAACTAACGTGTAACCATTTAGAAAATCTCACTACTTTGCAAAACTTCATGTACTTTTCTATGTACATCATCCAGAGATGAGAGAAACTTAAAACTAGGGTCCAAAATGTAGCTTATATACTTTAAAACATTACTATACAAATATTTGTATTACAAACTTAAAGAATTCGCCAAAGCCAAAACAGTACACAACATATATAAGGAACACCAGCTTTTTAGCCCACTGTCACATCTGTAATTAGATACCTTTACAATTTGTAAAAGCTAGGAAAAATCAATTAAATAGGCAAATAACATCTCAATAATCTTATCTCCTAATTTCAAGGAAAAGGCAGCACTTCCTCTTCTTCCCAAATATCAGATGCAGCCATTACTTCAGCTTTAGAATACATGACACCTCAGTGGATTCAATTCAAAATTCCATTAATTCCAGTTTACTTTTCCCTGGGAAATGTAATGATCTTTGTTACTTTGTGTTGGTTATTACTGTAACCTTAACAATAATTTCTTTTTTCATACCTGTAAAATGGAAATAAGCAGTATTGTAAGAGTTGTATTAGGATAAAGTTCTTACCCAAAACCAGTAGGTCTTGGCTTCATAGACAAGTTGGCTGGCTTAATTCTCCAGGCTGTCAAGGTCCTTCTGGATGGCAGCACAACCCTCTAACATATTGGTCACTCTTCCCAGTTTTGTGTCATCTGCAAACCTGCTGCCATCATCCAGATCACTAATACAGATGTTAAACAGGGTTGGACCCAGTATGGACACCTGGGGTATGCCACTAGTCACCTCCCTCCAACTATGGGATCATGTCACTGATCACTATGCTCTGGGCCCAGCCATTCATCCAGAAATGTCCATATGTTAAGGACACTGGCTTCCATGTTTCCATTTTAAGTTTGGGCAAGGAGAGATTATACCTTTTATCTGAAGATTTGTATAATGAGACCTCTAAAAGGCGGAGTTTTTTGGGTTTGTGGGGTTTTTTGGTTTGTTTTTTTTTTTTTTAATGAACAGAAACAAGCAAATAAAAATGCCTATCGTCAAAATCTCACTATCATTTCAGCACAGAATGGATAACACATGAGAAATATATTCTAATAAGCAGAAAATTGATTCTGGTACAATGGTCCAAAAATCACTAATCCTAATCCATGGTTCATAAACAGTAAATAATAAAATGAACATGTAATCTGGAAAAGATATTCAAAGCTCTGTGTTAGGCAGAAGGATGTTATGAAGCCTACTTATTTTGAGAGTTGTCTTCTGAAACCATTGACAATCTACAGCATATTACACACTCCATGGAAAAAGAAGGGTTTTCCCTTATGATTCTGAAAAAGTTTTATCATTTAAAAAAAAAAAAGCACATAATGACATATTGAAGAAGCTAAAGATTACATTTTTGCACTGATACACTCAGCAGCTCTAAATCAGTGCATAAAAGATTAACCTAGCAGCTTGTTTATCATTTAAAAATCAAACAGAAAAGTTTAACAAATGTATGCAAACACCTATGAAAACACACTTTACTCATACTGTGAACAGGCTGGAAATGAACCAGGCCTCCTCAAAAACCCAGCGCTATCTACTGAAGCAGTGTTACAGCAGCTGAGCTGACAGGTCTGCCAAGGTCAGCTCTAGAACTGAACTACCGCATTAACACTGACACCAGCTACCTGGACTGAACTATGGGCAAAGCAACTTGGGTGCATCTACAGATAAAAACCTAAATATGTCAAGCGTGAATATTCAGAACTGGAGTGACACTAATCAGTATTTGTTTCATAGTCCTAAAGTGACAAAGGGCTATATTTTTCCCATCCAGTAACTTTCTTATGCCATAAAGCATTTCTCTTTGCCTTGTAGAAACGAACAGCTCAGCCCTGTGACTTCAGTGGCAAATCCATACTTTGAAAGAATGAAAACCACCCTCTACTTTCTGTCTGCCTATGTGCTTTCAGAGTTCTACAGGTTTCTTGACTACCAGCCTGTTTGTTTTGTTTTTATTTGAAGTACAGAGCTGTAACAACAAGAAAACAATATTTCTTCAGAATAGTTATCAGAATTACCATGCTCTTGACACCTCTTGATGATAGGGTCAGCTAAAAAGCCAATACTATACAGGACAAGTAATGAAAAAGCTCTTATAGCAGGTATTGGCAGTGGGAGATGGCTGTGCTCAAGTGTCCCAGCTGATGCCCCTGAACAGAAGGCAGCAAATCATGGCTGCCAGAGGAGTCTCTTGCTGGAGAGACACCATTCTGAGACTAAACCCAACAAAAATCCTGCCATTAGGCAGAGCTAAAAGAAAACACTAAGTCCAGGAGAGAGCTCTTCTGGCTTTTCTCATTTGTTTTTGGAGGGCTCCTCAGCCTTTAGGGCTCAAGGCCAGGTGACCACAACATGCTGTGAAGCCAGACACCCTGGGAAGCCTGAAATCATTAAAAGGCTAGTTTAGACAGGAGGAGAAAAGATGAGTGAGTACAAATTCTAAACTGGGGGCGTGGAATCATCTTCTTTGTACAACATCTCAATTACTGTAACACCTAGTCACCTGCCAAAAGGCAATTAAGTGGCCTGTCTTAGATTCTTCCTCTTTTAATCCACATTTCCTTTTCTCTCCTCAGACATGATGTGGTTTTAACTATTTTAAGGCTGCCATGCTCCTTGTACAAAAGAAAGAAAAATACTGCCCAGTTGAAACAGAGAATGGAAATATTCATCTTTGTTGCTCTCTCATTTGAGATTCTGCTTCACAGCCTTGGACAAACACCACAGAAAATCCTGTGTGTGCAAATAGGTTTTATCCTTGCTGTAGACACTAGCTCTGTATCAAAGGATAAGGTATCAACCACATAAATGATTCCTAAACTTCAGGTAACAAGCTAGGTATACTGAGCTCACTCCACCTAGCACCTTCAAGTTATTAAGACTTTGAATGTGATTTTTTTTACTTGGAGACTTGCATTGAGAATAGACAGGAAAGAATGACTCTTCCTCACAGACTTCAATGCATCATTAAAATGTTTTAAAGCAAACTTTAAGGGCTTATGTCTAGCTTGCCCAGGTATTATTAATGCAACCTTGTTATTTAGCTGAAAGAATTCCACAAAAGCCATGTTACTGCTAAGAAGACTGAGCACTCTTCTTACCAATGGGATATGCTAGACCACATTAATGAGACAACAGAATAGAAATCACCAATACGAATTTTTTATATTCCCAACCTCACACATTTAATGAGTTCTGTATTTAGAATTCAATCAGTAGCAACTCTGTTCCAGATGCAGGCTCTCAAATTTTTTTGCCCCTATCAACTTTTATATCACCACTTTTTATGCACTGTTTTAACCTGCTGCTGGTTTTCTGTAGTCTGACCTCTACCAAAATCAACTGGCTGTTTCCTAAAAATGTGAGAAAAAGAAAAAGGAGGAAAACCAGACATCAGCGCTACAACACCGAAATGGCTGCATAACAGAGAAAGAATGGCACAGTAGTGGCTTAGATTTGATAAGTATGTTTCAGAAATACCTTTAATAAAATAATTTTGCAAGGATTAAAATATTGCCCCTGTACTGCTTGAAGAGCAGAAGTAGTCACATTTCACTAGGACTTTAAATTCACCAGAGCTTTCAGAAGCGAAAGCTGCCAAAAAGAGTCTCGAAAAGACAAGATCGGAAACACATTTCAGTTACTGTTTGCCTGGATGAATGCAGCACAACTCTGCTTAAATTTGATGCCTACAAACAGTTCTAAGGATCAGACACTAAAATAAAACAAACTGAGTAAGCCACACCACACAGCCAGTGAGCTGGTATTCTTTGGTTTGGATTAAGTTGCCAACATTGCAGAGAAGTTTTATCCAAATCTGCATAAAGTTAGAAATAATATGTATACCTGGCAGACAGGCCTGAAGTTATTGCATCTGTTTGCATCTGCATCCAAGTAGCACCAAGGCAAAGCTAACACTCAAGGGCCAACAGAGGCTTTTCATCCTCTTATCAACAAATGACTAATCCACTGCCAAATTTAAATCTCAAAACACATTAAAGTTGTCCAATTGCACCAAGATTGCTGCAGTCTGAAAACTATCACTGGGTCTTTTCCCTGTATCTCCCTCATAAACCCTACAGAAGAGACTGTCCTCTTGCCCATGCCAAGGGAACTGCTGTATTGGGAGCCTTGTGGAAGACATTGTACTTGAGGATTTAGGGATCTGGCCATGAACACTCTATTGGGCCTTATACTTATTTAAGGCTTGAGAAGCCTGTATGTCAGCATGAGCTGTGCTGCAAGAGAACCTGCTGGTATGCCTCAGGTGGTACGACTGGATGCTATGACAGAGATGCCATCCCAGGCTCTCAGGAGAGAGGAAATGGACTGTTTGTTACACAAAAGGCACTGCGGGAGGGAAGAGTAACCTCTCCACAGACAGCATCTGTGCAGCGTGCTGTTGGAAAGCCCACCTGGAGTCCATCTGATGCAGCATGAACATAAGGTTCCCAGGCTCTGAAGGGACAAAAGGTTTAATGACTACCTATATTCCTCTTTTTATTCTTTCTTATTAAAATAGCTATTTTATTATGCTGCTCGCTGGTCAGGCTTTCTTATTAAGACTCAGAAAGAACTGTCTCCCTCCTTCCCTGGTGCAGAATTAAAGCAAGAAGTGAACAAGAACAAAAACAGCTGAGCTACATGGCCCACACAATGTCTTTCAGTATTTTCATTGCTCCTCCCCCTCTTGCCAATTTTTTGTGCTGTCAGGTTTATATGCAGCTAGAAATGTAATTTTAGGTATGCTATATTGATATAGTTTTTCTGTAAGCTATATTGTTTAATATATACACACAGTTTAATATATCATTGGCTGGATCCTCCTGTATTATGGAAAAAAAAAAAAATAGCTTTTTAAAAGTCTACCAATGAATATAATGAAGTCAGACGCAGCACTTAGTACAGTCACCCTAAAACAATAAATCAAGTGTTCATTGCAACCATGAAAAAAAAATAGAAGCTACACTAAAACTGTGTTTTCCTAAAAGAGAGCCTTGCAATGATATTCAACTGTTCATGAAATGCAAGTCCAAAGTCATCACATAACTAAACGGTTCACAAAAAGTATAAATTCTGCCAACACACAGACTATGAATAATGAAAGGTTAAAGCCAAGACGGGACTGTAACACTTCGCAGCCAGAATTCCAACAGGCATTTTGTTCTCCTGTAAAGCCACAAATTACAAAAATCTACACTCAATATTAAATATAAACAAAATGTTGAGGCTAATCTGAAAGATACATTCAAATCTGAAATCAAGTTGAAATCCTCTGCAACTAAGTGGAGACGAATAGTGATTACAACCAAATTTAGCTTTCTTAATGCTCATCAGAAGATACAAATCACTTACCATTACAGCAAAAAATTTAAAATATTGGAAGAAAGGAGTCAGAACCTTTGTTTATTTGTAATGAAAAATTGGAATACACCAGAAAAGACAAGTAATTTCAGTAGAACAGCAGTTGTAAAAGTAAAGATCGCATCTCAGATTAGAGTTTCAGGATTTACAGGCTCCTCAAAAACTAAGTTGTTAAGATTAACATTGCACATTCAAACCTGACAGAATTGAAATCTGCAACCAGAACCGTGGTTACAACCTGTGCCACGAAAGGAACTGGAATTTCCAGGGTAATAGTGAATACTTGTACATCTTTTATATTGGTAAAGGGGTAAAAAAAATAAAAAGGAAAAACAGTGGCAGTAAGGCAATTCCTAAAAAAATATTCCAGTACGAAGAGATGGAGATAGAGGAGATGCAAGTAAAAAAAAAAAGGAAGGTAAATGAACACCAGGGACTGTTTTTGCTGAGAAAACTCTCACTTCTAAAGCTTCTCATCTTAAAATAACAGAGTTGTTTTTCTCACTCAGACCATATATGAATGACAACACTTCTAATCTTCATTTAGATGAAGTACCCCACTGAAGTCAATGGTAACTGCTCCATTCTACTCTGTAAGATGACTCACAAAACTGAGGATTATATATTGATATTTAAAACTACTCAACAGGGACTAAGAATTCACACAAACACACCTTCAACAATGTTCTAAAAATAAAAAGGAAAAAAGAGGTAGAGCTTCCCAGTCTCTCACCTGTTTACAATCAATGTATTCTACAACTGTACTGGGTTACTGGTCAGTCTGTTCCTACCCTAGCAGTAGGTATTGTCCTCAACTAAAAATCCTAAATGACAGAACAGCTCAGGAGCATTCAGGCAAAGCCTGAAATCATGGTAACAACACCTAATTTTTCTTAAGGTATGAGTAAAATAACATATGATTGGTTCAGAAGTGGAAGTTAACTTGATTTAAGATAAAGTGTAAGTAAAATAAAATAGTGAAAAAACAGATTCTGATGGCATTGATAGTCATCTGGTAAAACTTGAATGTAGTAGAAGGTTATCAGCTAAAAACTACAATAAATATTTCAGGCAATGTCAATCCTCCTATATCTGGAACACAAACAAACAAAAAAACAGACCAAAAAACCCCCGAAAACCAAAACCCTAAACTTCTTTCAGGAGTTTCATTCCTTCCTTGTCCCGCACCTACCCACTGCCAATTGCTTCCATTCCTAGAGCTTTTTTGCCTAAAAGGGGAATGAAAAGAGCTAAGGAATGAACACATTGGACCCACCCCCCAGATAACCAGTGAAAATCCTGACTCTCCCATGAGGCAGCCTGCTGCAGAGCAACACCCAGCCCTGCACAGTCTGAATCCCCGTCAGACAGGACTGTTTGCATTCGCTATAGCAGAACAGCCCAACAATAATCCTAGCAGAGACAAGGCCAGTGATGCAGCCCCTAAGCACTTCATTATTCAAATCAACCACTCTTCATCCTTTATGTTTGTTTATTTATTTATTTTTAAAAATAAATTACTAATACTTCCTCAGGTTTTGAGCCCTTTGGGTTTTATATTTCAATTTCTTTATTCATAATACTAATGGCTAGAAATACCACATTTTTACAGATTCCCCTGTAATAATGCAACTCCAGATGTACATAGAGAAGGAAATTCCTATATTTCAACAGTTTATTGCACTGGGTATTGTCCTGGTTTGAGTGAAAACAGAACTAATTCTGTTCAGTAATTTTACTTTTCAGCTCAGTTCTTCTAATTAACT
>WTSP01002947.1:0-45157 GCA_025331215.1 Actenoides lindsayi
CGGGGGGGGCGCCCGGGGGCGGGGGGGGGGGGGGGGGGGGGGGGGGGCCGGGGAAGGCGGGGGGGGGAGGGGGGGGGGGGGGAAGGCGGCTCCGCACACCCAAGATGGCGGCGGTGGAGCTGGAGTGGGTGCCCGAGACGCTCTATAACACGGCGATCTCGGCCGTGGTGGATAGTTACGGGCGGGCCCGGCGCCGGGACATCCGCTCGCTGCCCGAGAACATCCAGTTCGACGTGTACTACAAGGTACGGGGAGACGGCGAGGGGCCGAGCCAGGCTGGGCCCCGCCGGGCCTGGGGGAGATGGAAGGAGAAGCGGGCCGGGGGAAGAGGAGGAGGAAGGGAAGGTTCGTTCCTGGCCTGCCCCAGGCTCTCTGCGAGGGGCTCGGGGGTGACGGGGCGCAGGGCCTCGCTCCCCCGCCGGCTGTGTTTGGCCGCCGGTGCGGAGCAGGGCCCGAAGGACGGGCTGGGGGAGCGAGGGCCTGTGTGGAGCCGCGGCTGAAGGAGAGGAGGCTCTGGGGGGGAGGTGAGGGCCGGGCCGGGGGCCTGTGGTTTTCCCCGCTCCTCCGAAGAGTGCCTGGCCCGTGAGAAAGGCCCGGAGGCCGCGGAGAGGGAGAGGGGCCGAGCCCCGGTGCGGAGGACTTGGAAAAGGGGCCTGTCCTTGGGGGCCGTGGGGTGAGGGCCCGGGGGCGGCGGAAGGGGCCTCCCCGCCTTGGGGGCCGGAGAACGGGTAGGGGCAGCATTGAGACCAAGCTAATTCTGTTGGAAGAGATCTTTTGCTTTCTATTTTTTTTAATGCATGGGAGAAGGTGATGTCACAGTGGTAGAAGGAGCGGAGTTTGCCATGCTTTTGTACCTTCTTTAATGATCTGGTAGGAACCAGATGAAAAGAACTGAGACCCGTTTAATGATATAGTTTATTAGCTTTAAATTATGCTTTCATGAAAGGGCTTTTTCTCATTCAGCTGCCTCTAAAATATCCAGAGCAAGAGTAAAAGGTACACTGGGATGGTCCATTAATTTCTATTGTCCACTAAAGAGGCATTTCATCCATGTACAGGAAGGGCTGGAAATGAACATTCTTTAGGAGAGAAACAATGAATAAAAAACCCCAACCCACTCCTTTCCTCTGACAGTAAATTTCTAAAAATTTAGGATGTGCTAACTGAAGTAATTCTGTAGATGGGTATGAACCAGAGGTAGTGTCCCGTCGCATAGAGAGGCAGTAATAGTATTAATAAGGAAGGCTGATGTTCCCTAGAGGTGTGGAAATTGTTTCTACAGCATTCAAATGGGCACGTACATTTTCTGTCTGCCTTATAGTGCTGAGAAATACAGAAACCTCTCTCTGCCACATGTGAGCATGCTCCCAGGTAATGATGTGCTTGACAAAAGGCACTCGTCAGATAAAGACTAAAGATGTGAAACTGACAATGTGGAAGAAGATTTGGGGGGGGGGGGGGTATTTTTAACTGTTAGTAGTATGACCATTGGCAAAGAAACTTTCTTGGCATTGCCTGCCCAGATGTTCATTCAGATGGAAGGGTGATACTCCGTGGCTTTTAAAAGCATAAAACAAAAACCTCCTTCTAATGATAGAACTAGCCAAGTATGTATTATTATTTTAAAAATCATCTGTAGATGAGCTTGATAGATCATGGACTTCTTTGCCTTTTATTAGCACTCTTCCGTGGTCGAATCGGATTCATATGTAGTGGTTCCGTAAGGACAAAAGAACCAGCAGTACCTCTGACTTCTGAAGAGACTTCCTAATCTGTTTGTGCCCCCTGTCTGCACTGGTACATCGTCTTGTTGAGCAGATAAGAGTGGGCGTGCTCCATATCTGTCCTCAAAGCAATGTTTCTGTTGTGCGAGTTGCTAGCCAGTGTAGCTTTTGTTAATGACAGTCATTTGCATTGCTTTTCTTGTTATTGCTGTGTTTTACACCAGGACAGTTTTCTCTAGTGTGAAGTGTGTAAGGGGCACCTGTGTTTCTCTTTCCAGTGCTCAGCTGTGACATGTCAACATACAGAATAAACTACACAGTGCGGTGGTTGTTTGGCCAGTGCTGCCAATGGTGGGCTAGTCTTCCATGTCTTCACTAGTTGGCTTTTCTATCTGTTCTGTGTAGGAGAATCTATCCTCTTCATTAGTCACATTCAGGTTGGCTTATCCCTCGTTGTCAGTAAACCTTGGGTGGGATGCTGAGGGGAAGTCCTGAGCCCTTTCTGAATGGTGTTCTCTCTGCAGAGATGGCTGCCAGCACTGCGTGCCTCCTCACCTAGCCCAGGTGACAAAGCTTTTGGAACAGTGTTGGTGTTTTTCTCTGCACCTACACAACACTTAGCAACTGGTTCTTGTTTGCTGTATTTGGGTGGTTACAGCAATACCAGTGACATAGCTGAATTGGATTAGAATGAGAACAGCATCACAGTTTTGACCACTCTTCTCACGCTGTGCTTGTCCTGCTGTTTTGGCTCTGGATACAGTTATTTTTAAAAGCCTGTGGATATGAAATGACATTTCAAATTGGTGAGCTATGCTCAGTGCACCCCGACCATGAAGCTCTTTAAAGCAGAAGTAAAATTTCCAAGGTCACTAACGGTCTTTGAAGTAAGACAAACTAGAAGACTTTTAAACCTTTGCTCTCACTACATAGTGGTAGTGGTTGCTGCTGTGTTGAGAGGGTATCACTTGTTAGTGTCAGGTGGAATAGTACTTGCTACTTCTCAGCTGTCTTTAAAGAATGTGTAATTGAGGATTTACACAAACATACATGCATTTAGACCTTGAAAAAGAGAATCATTTTCTATAATTATTAAAAGGAATAAACATTTTTTCAATCCTTCGTGTCTAACTTTGTCATCCAGGTGTTAGTCATGGTTTGTGGTATTGGAGAAACTGCCACTGTTTTTGCAGAGATAAAGAGCAGCATCAGTCAGGCTGGGGCTGTACAAAACTTTTTTATTCATTGGTATGAACACTGGAATTTAATGTTTGCCCATCTTGCATGGTTTGCCAGCCCGTTGATATCTGTTGAGAAGACATAGGTAGGATGTGGTACCATTGCAGCAGGAGAGAGATAGTCTGTGTGCTCTTATTTCAAAGGGAGGAAAATGCCTGCAGAGTGTCTTGGTCTTCTTTTCCCCAGGGTACCCTCTAATCCAGTGTTTGGCTCTCTTGTCATAATATATTGCCTTTATTTCCTTTTCCTTAACAATTCCAATTACTTTTAATTCTACGCATTCAGGAATTGTTAACTCCTAGGACATGTGTTGTAAACCTGTGCATTTGCGGTTAACAACGAGGGATCAAACCTGGAATAGTTGCAGAATGTTCTTTTTTGTGGACTCAGGAAGAAATGGGTTCTGCTGCAAGGTGACAGGAGGAGGCAGGTTCCTAATACTAAACATATTTATCTTTCTCTAGCATTCTTAAACAATGACTAAAGCTTTGAAAAAAAGGAAATATCAAATGATCATAACTGTAGTAAAACAACAAACCCGCACTGGTCCAGCAGGTTGTTACTGGATTATTTTTTTTCAAGCAGCATTTGACTTCTTGCAACCATTAGGAAAATAAGAGGCAGAGCAAAACGCTTGTAAAGATGTCCCAGAAATGTTCAAGTCTACATTTGTGCTAAAAAAATACTTAAGTGTCTTATTAATCACAGCTCTGTTTTGAAGAGCTTCATAACTACTGTTGGTACCAGTAACACCTGCATCTGGGGACGAACAATAGATCTGCAAACATATCATGGTTTGTTTCCTTTGTATCTTTGCCAGCTGTATGTATATCCTGGTTGTGTTATTTCCTAGTAAAACTAGTTAGATTCTTTTTCTTGTTTTTTCTTTGGTGGGGGGAAGAGAGAGAAGGTGTCTTGTTTTCAGAAGCCAGAGAAATGGATTTCAGTTCAGAGGTGCTTTTGAAGAGATGCTGCATCATTAGTTGGAGCATTCTCTACCACGGGTGTTTGGTGCAGCTTTGCACTACCAGGCTGCTCTTGGACTTGTATTGGCTAACAAGGAGATACACCCAATATTTGTTTTCCTTTCAGAATGCCTTTCCTGGATTGTGTGTTTTTCCTCTTTTTACATTGATTTTTCTGGAAAATCATTTGGATCCAGTGTTGTTTGAATGCTTTCTGATGAGATCGTTAACCACAGGAACAATTGGACATGACATTAATTTTAGTTAATGCAGACCTGGAACCTTTAGTAATGGCAACTTGTCATTTGTTTTGCATTCTATTTCTAGGCAAAATCCCCAAGGTTATGTCGTACTGCTCTTTGAAGTGGCAGATAAAACTTCTGAAGGGCTCCTACCTTGATGTCAATCAAAATACCAGATTTGGAGTTAGATGCTGATAGCTCCAGCCTCTGTACTGATGAGTGTAGCTGCAGCATCCTGTCTTCTCCCCGTGCTCTGCTAGTCCAGAAAAGAACCAGCCTGGCTAATAGAAGCTCTTATATCACATCTAGGTATTCTGTGAACCAAACGAAATGAGTAAACAGGAATTTGCTGACTGTTCACAACAAGCAATAGAGATCCACTCTCTGCATTGCAGTAGAGATTGGGTTTACTGATGAAGCATCATTATAAGCATAATTTCTACAAATCAGAATAAACCAGCTTGTCCCAAGGCATCCCTCTCCTGGGTATTTGACAAGAGTGAAGAGGATAAACTGCCTGTGAAATGAGGTGTAGCTGTGCTGCTTTGGTTCTGAGGTTTTCAGACCAGAGGAGTACAAAGAAGGTCATAAGCAGGAAGAGTGTAAGCGAGGCAAAAAAATCCCAGAGCCAGTGGCTCGTATTGTATCAGACTTGTGCTGTGACCGATCAGCGTGACGTCACGAAGACTTAATGACATCTGTGCTGCTGTGGTTTAGGGGGTCAGAAATGCCATGTCTATGTGGGGATGGTTTCTGCATGTGTGCACGCACACCCACCACCATTCCCATCGGCTGCCTGCGATTCCAGAGTGGTGTCTGCAGTCAGGCTTCGCTGAATGCTGCTTGAATTAAATCCTGGCCTTGTAGCACCTTGGTAAACTAAAGTCTCGCAGTGGAGGAGAATCGTCACTTCATGAGGGGTTTCCCAGTTATCATTGCTCTTGATTTTAACACGTGTCTTACTTCTTTAGTCTAAATTTAGATTAGAACTGAGCCTTCTTTTCTTGTTATGTCTTTACTGGTTTGAAGCTTCTTGCCTTTGCTCACCATTCTTCTAACTCATATTACTCAGTGATATGCTCTAGCATCCCTATTTTTTTTTCAGTATCCTTGTTGAGTCTTAGACTCTAGAACTGGTTGTAATTCTGATAATGAGCTCACGTTGTGAACAGAAGCATTCAGCTCCTGCTGAAACAGGAATTTCTATTTCCACCCTATTTCCTATGTGCTGATTTAACTTCGAAGCAAACTGGATTTCCCCCCTTAGTGCTGTGGAGAGTCGTACACGTGTGTGACTGAGGCTTGGGCTTCGCGCCCCTCGTGCTGGGCTCTGGGTAGATGTGGAACCAACACTTTGCTGCCGTGGCGCAGAAAGTGGGGTGAGTGGGAGGGTGGCGAGAGGCGCCCGGTGTGCGACAGCAGGGAGGCTGCAGAAGCTGCCTCTGAAGTTAGGCTTGTTCAGTGAGGTTGGGCTTGCTTTTTTCCAGAGTATTTCACTGAGGTTCCTAAAGATCAGCCCAGTAATTGGCAATATGTTTCCAAAGAAATACTGTCAAGTTGGCTTTCTTTATGCCCTAAACAGTATCCAGTAGAGTTACCGCTTGGCCAGAGGCTGTGTAGGTGGTTTGGAAATGGATTTAAAAGGATCGAACGTACCCAAATTTCACCTGATTATTTTCTAAGGCTGTTCTCCCCCAGCCCGGTCTATAGCGAGTCATTTGTCAACAGATTGATTCAGTGCGCTGTTGACTCTCAGGAAACTTTTTCCTTCCTTGTTCTGTAGGGAAGGAAGATTGTGATTGCAGCCAAAGTTTGTTCCCAACTACTGCTGTTTGGTGATGAAGTGTATATGCAGTCCTTCCCAAACTTGGCACGGCATTCCACTGTAGATTATTAGACATAACTAAACATACTGAGGAGCTCCTTGGATTTCCCTGTATCTTCTTACTCAAATATCCATATTAATTTTTCAGTCCTCTTCCAAGCTGGAGCAATGGGAGCATAGTTTTCAAATTGCGTCTGCTGCAGCTCCTCCTCTGGAGGTCCTTTTACAACTGCTTAGAATTCATCTCCAGCTGCCTAAAAAAATAGTGTATTCTTACTATTTTTTTCATTAAGGTTTATAAAACCCCTTTTCTCTTGTGCTTGTATGCAGTGAAACAGTCCAGAATGCTGGATATAGTACTAGATAAGTTACAAATTAATGTTATATTTAATTTGGGACACCAGTCTATGCAGCTTTTGAACGTTTAGGTGGATGTGTTGGGAGTTAAACAGGAAGCCTTGGATCCCAAAGGAGGCTCGTGGTAGTTTGCTCCCAGCTACGCAGAGCAGTGTGGTGGTGCCTGCGTGTGATAATACGCCTGGGCATTCAACTGACACCTTCATTGCTGTCTTCAGTGCCAGAACTGATGTGTCAGACTGAGCTGTGAAGTTTAAGTCATATTGTAGGCTTTTATTCTTTTTTTCCATATTTAGATATAAATCTCTTAAGCTCCAAATAGGTTAAGTTTGTGTTTAAAAGACATTTGTTTCTTGAGAAAAGAATAGTTCTTGAGAAGTCCAAACCTCTGCCATTCTTGTCGGGGCATGTTTTTCTTGAATCACTATTTTGTTTTGGTTTTTTTCTGTTATGTAGCAAGGCTTGTGGTCAGGAATTCTGTCTCTCTGGAGCTTTTAACAAGAGCACCATTTCTCCAGTCCTTGCAACTGCTTCTCAATGGACAAATGAGTGTTACTGAATCTCCTGGAATTGCTTCACGGTTTGACGTATACTCACTATTTCCATGTCAAGTTTTGTTTGAAAATATTGCTGTAACAGCTACAATGGTTTCAAGAGACTTCAAGCTGAGTTAGTTCCTTAAAAACATTTGCCAGAATGTGGAGGGAAGGGGTGACTAGTGTGGTAAATGTTCCGGGGATACTGTAGTTCTGGTTACACCAGGGAAAAAGAGGTTGGGGTTTTCTTTGCGTGTCAGGATGGTGCAAGTGTTAACCTTTGAGTTGGGATAAGAGATGTGCGGATAGCAGGCTTGGGCCTTTGGGCCATCAGCCAAATCCTACATCTGCCTGAAATAATCGATGTGTCACAATTGAGGGTGTAGTTTGGGACCCCTCCCCTCCCTCCCTCCCACCCACCCAGAGCATTTACTCAGTTGAAGAATGACATGTAGCAGTGGGCATGTTACAAGATGTGTTTATGTAACTTTATAAATATATTCATTTAAAAAAATCTTACGACAGTTGGTATTTGGTAAACTAGTGTCAGAGTAACCGCAGGGATTTGTAGTGGGCACTGTAAGCTGGTGATCCTGTACTTGATTGGAAGCCTGACTGCTGAACGTGTGAGAGTGCTTTTAATTGTCTAACGTCCTGGTAAAATAGCTTGGGTCTGTGTCTTAGTTTCTTCCAGAAATGATCTCATCAATTACTGATCAGATGTTCCCCTTCAGTTTTGGGCATGGAACACCAAGCAAGATTTAATCCTCCATTTTTTTTGGATGGCGGAAACCACGTTTAGGTTTTATAGAACATTTTGCCATTAGACAGCTGTGCTGGAGAAAATGAGAACGTTTAACCATGACTGTAGTTTTTAAATACACCAGACTGGATGTTCTTCCACTGCCAGAGAGAATACAGCTTCAGAAGAAACTGATCCCTTTGAAGTGCAGGGACACGGCACTGTGTTATCTGAGGAGTAACTTTGCATGTCAGCTTGCACTGGTTTTTAAAAGAGTTCCCTTTTTTTTTTCCAATGTTCCCCAGCAAAATAGATGACTAAAAGGAAAACATTCATTTCTGACAATTGACATTATTAGGGCAAAGAATTTTTGAAGGGTTTTTTTTGTAGGTTCTGTTGTTAAAATAATAAACTCACTGTGCTGTAGAATCGGTGTCATGTGCCTTTAGAAAAAGAGTTGACCAAAACTAAATTTCTGGCTGGAGATGTCTCGCATGCTTTGTTCTGAATACTAATCCATCTGCTTCCAGTATCTGTGGGGAAGAAGGTGAACCAGGCAGAAGATGCTTATCTGTACAAGTTCCATAAGAAATGATTAACACTGAGAGGAATAGTGACGTTTTCATTGAACCTGTGTTTGTAACCGAGCGTCCCTACGTATTGTTCTCTCAGCCTGACTTCTGCTTGTGTGGTGAGAGGGGTTGTGGTCCTCGGGGCAGAGTTCCAAGAGCTGTAGCACCTGCTTGGGTGGCACGGGGAGGCCGTGTTGTACTGTCAGTGTGGGCAGCGTACGTTGGAAAGGCTTAACGTATGGACTGCAAAATGGGAGTGTTGGGGTAGCTGTCGAGGGGAACCTCGCGGCGCTTTCCCGGCGTGCTTGTGACGGCAGGAGACGGGCACACAACCCGGTGTGTGTCCACTGGTAGCTCTCCGGTCCCCACGGCGCGTAGCGCAGGTCCCACTGACCAGCAGAAACGGATCTGGAACGGCCTGTAGTGAAGGTGTGCCTTCCAGAGAGCAGTGCCTGTCAGATGTGAGCCACTGGCTTCTCCCTCCTTCCCTCTGAGGTTCCTGCCTCTCAGCAAGGTTTCTTTTTTAATGAAAAGAGCGTGGGTGGGTATTGGGTTGTTTGTTTTTCTGGAACGCAGCAAGCAGCCGTACTGCAGCAGCCCCGTGTGAGCCGGTGCTGCGCCTCTAGCAGAGGTTGGTGATGGGCCGTACGACTATGGCAGGGGCAGAGTGCTGCTTCCTTAGGTTACACACCCTGCTTTCAGTCATTCACAGCTCGGAGGCTCCAAGATACGCAGAGTTAATAGCCCACAATGAATTTTTCAGCCGTATATTTGTACAGTCGCTTCTGTGCCTATGTAAATTCTTAATATTTATAGCATAATGTGGCAGGGAGTTGTGCAGCTTAACCGTGCGCGGCATGAAGAGCTGTCTGCCTGCTCTGCACAAACAGGGCAACTGATAGGTTTGCTTCTCTGCAGACACAAATCAGGCTGGACAGAAAACTGACCATTGCTGTTAATAAATGAAAGAACAGGCTGGTGTGAGTTTGCCCGTTTGCCTGGGCAGGAATTGCTTGTGTAAGTTGAGGTGTTAATGGGGTCAGGGCTCGTGCCTGTCATTAGCACTGGGTGTCGGGGAGTCACCCTTTGCAGAATTTGTGGGTTCTGGGGTTTTATGTAATACAAAATCTATTTGCACTGCTGTGCTAGATCCTGTGTCACGTCAAGAATGTTTCCAAACCATAGGGTGTCAAAGAAGCTATTAATTGGGCTGTTTGCTTTTTGGGGTTGTCTTGGCCTTTTAGCTGAGGTGTTGCAGTGTTGTGTAATGCGGGTGGACACAGTAGGCACTTCAGCTGTTTTCATCCATGACTGTACGTTCAGAACCACCTATGGAGCTCTCCTAGCTTGTGTGATCAGTTTTTAAATACCCAAGTTGTGCTCCTGCGTGGAGACAGTGGAATTATTACTTCTTAGTCTGCTGTATTTCAGTGCTTTGAAGTCTAGATTTTATCCTAAGTCATCTTTACTATCAAGCTAAATTTCCCAGAACAACTCGGGTGTAAATTTTAAAATGTATTTGTATTTTTCTTTCAGCTTTATCAACAGGGCCGCTTATGCCAGCTGGGCAGTGAATTTTGTGAACTAGAAGTTTTTGCAAAGGTGCTAAGAGCTTTAGATAAAAGGTGAGTCTCTTAATACATTGACAGTTCTCATTTCAGGTCTCGCCTCGTGATCTGGGTTTTGAATTTGGAAGAAGTCTCTGATTTTCTTGGTTGTACTAGTTCATCTAATAACCCTAAGAAATCTCATTAGATTTACAGATTAATTTCTATGTTACAATGTATCTTTCTGTTTCAAAACATAAACGGATCAGAACTTCTGTGTAAATGTAACAATTTCTCTGTGGTACTTGGTCCCCAAAGTGCTTGCTTTGTTACTGCGGCACCGTCGCTTGTCCTGGTGTAACCCCAGCAGGCAGCTTAGAACCATCCAGCCCCTCTCTCACCCACCCAGTGGGAAGGAGGAGAGAACTGGAAGAGTAAAAGTGTGAAAACTTGTGGGTTGACATACAGACAGTATGTTTGAGAAAAGAGGAAAAAAGAGAACAACAAAGAGAGGGGGAAGAAGGGCATAAACAAGAAAAGCAAGGGAGGCAAAACACCCAGTTGCTCACCTCCACCTGATCAATGCCCAGCCATCCCCAGAGCCTTGGCAGCCCTGTACCCGTGTCTTGCTGCTGCAGCAGGTTGTGAGTGAGGGGTTATCCGGGCACTGGGATTGCCCTGGTTTAAGGAGTTTTCCTGTCATTAAATATTTGAATTTGTGGTGTTATGCTCAGGGCTTGACTTTTTTAGATCAGATTCTTGAAGTGGAATAAGCTTTGAGTCTGTAGACACACCTCCCTCCCCGTGCTGTGCGTCTGATGTCAAAGGGTTCATCGCTGCCCTGTTAGCTGCTGTTTCTGTTGGGGTTCTGAGGGTTGATTTGACACTTCCCCCTCCCTCGAAGTTTTAGCTGAAAATGTTGTTTTCTAGTGTTAATATTTGTGGGTAACTTGTGTTTTGCTTACACGGGAGGGTGTCCTTGAAAAGAACTTGGTGTACACTCACTTTATTTGTTGGGTAATCCAACAACTGTAATTCATTAGCTTCAAGATTGACAATGATGCTCAAGTTCATCTGGTTTTGGATTGAGAGAGGGTTGGAGTTATTTCTCTGTATCACTCATTTCAGTTCATGGCACTCAAGAGCCAACTGACTGCTGTGTTTTAAAAACTTTGTGTGTAATCAAAATCTATTTTTCTTTTGTTTCAGGCATTTGCTTCATCACTGTTTTCAGGCTTTGATGGACCATGGAGTAAAAGTTGCTTCTGTACTGGCCTATTCTTTCAGTAGACGGTGCTCCTACATAGCAGAGTCGGATTCTGCTGTAAAAGAAAAAGCAATCCAGATTGGGTTTGTTCTAGGTAACTGGTGGTGATGAAGCTTTCTTTCATGCCAGTTTCTGTTAACCTAATGCTGATTTTTTTTATTATTTTTTTTTCCATGTTGCAGTCTGTGATTTCTTTTTTTAAAGAAGATGTGTGGGTTTGAATGTAATTTTTAGAAAACTACTTGATGATGTCTTAAGCAAAATATATTGGTTTTAATATCTGAGAATGTAGAGGTTTATCTCTGCTACTTCCATTTAAAATTTGATTCCAAGTGTGGTACTTAACATTAAGACTCTGCATAATTTTAGTGTTAGCAAGTATTTCTTGACAGAAAACTGTGTAACCCCCAAGAGTCATCCACAGCTGAGGGAGAATTCTTCCACTCTTATTTTTCATCCTTTTCAGTTCAGGACTGGAGGGTTTAACCTTGATAGGGTTCCCATGTGTAGTTCTATGAGAGAAGTACTCTCACAAAACTCGAGCAAACCCTTTTTCTCTTAAAAAGATGCTTTGCTGTTCAAAGTTCTGTTTGTTCTTGATTGTGTTTATTCTTTTCCAGGGGGATTCCTGTCAGATGCAGGCTGGTACAGTGATGCTGAGAAGGTATTTCTTTCCTGCCTTCAGCTCTGCACCCTTCACGATGAAATCCTTCACTGGTTTCGTGCTGTAGAATGCTGTGTAAGGTGAGCTCACCTTTGATTCCTCTGTGTCTGACTGTGAATACACAGTAATGTTACCAACTGCCGCGGAGCCAGCAAGCTTCGGATGCTCCCTTCACTTTTTGCTGCGCCAAAATATTTTCCTGGCTAGAGCTGAGGATCACAGGCTGCTTGTTTTACACTAATCCCTGGGTTTTCAACTTGTAAACTGGCAGCACAGTTCAGTGGAAAAACCTCACCACTTGGCCTTGCTGCACAGGGTATCACAGGCAGCAGGTGCTGGACAGTCAGAGTGGCCCAGCACCTTGGGCTTCTCGAGGGTTTTTGCATGTGAAGGAATGTCATGTCTTGGTGGTTGCTGAAATTATTTTTACTACAGGAAGAATTTGCTAAATCCCAACTTAAATGATATAAATACAGTGGAGCAGAAATAAAAGGAGAGCATGCATGTCCTGATTGCAGATCCGGTCAGTTCTCTTGCTCTGTGCTGAGCTACATAACAATCTGACTGGGTAAATACCTGTGTGCCCAGTTCTTGTGGAGACAGCCTAAGCATTCGGAAAAGATTTTTTTTTTACTTTTTTAGGAGGTATTTGGGTTTTGTACCTACCTTTTTTCTCAAGGCCTGTAGTAGAGTCCACTGAGATTCAAATTCCATTCACAGAGGCCTCAAACACCATCACCTTTGGTTTTCAGTTGCTTTGCTGCCAGGCCTGTGTATCCAGACATGTGCTGTGCAGGCTGCAGCAAGTAGCTAGCTTGGTTTTGTTGCTAAGGCCGTGACTGGCCTCTTTTGTGTGCTACAGGTAGGCACTTGAATAGCTGTGTGCTAGTGAGTGTAGCTAAAATAAGGATTTATTTTCTATTTGTAGGTGTTGTAATGAACAGCAAAGCATGTACTGGGTTTTTCTGAATGTAAGGCAAAGCTTGTTTTTGAAAACTGCTCCAAAAAAACCCCTGCACCTTGTTTATGGTTGGACAAATCTGAAGTGTAAATAGACTTTGCCAGTAGCTGCTTCTTTCATGTGCCAACCCAAGGGCCATGGCAACGATTGCTGCTCGGCCTTGTTCTGCTCTGCCAGCTACCACTGCCTTTCGTTCCAGAAATAAGATGATGCCAGGAGAAGACTTGGCACGCATACCCCCCTTCCTAGAACTGGGGAATGATGGATATAGCACCACTGTCAGAGTACTTGGGCCTTTGCCTTCTAATTAATCTAAAAAAAGTTTCCTCGTTGTGTCAGGCTGCTTGGCAATCTGGAGAAGTTGTCTTAAAAATAAAATCCCTCTCCTTTTCCAAATAGGAAAAAAAAAGAAAAGAAGGTAAAGAAAGGAAAAAAAAAAGGTAACTCTTTGTTGGACAACAGCGTACAGCCCACACAGTTGTGGAAAGGTGTTCACTTTGTGCTAGAAAAAACCCCATCCTGTGTTAGGCTGAACTCTTCTGAACTGGAGATGTTAATTCTGTTTGGGGAGAGACAGCCATTGTTTCCTGATGAAAGCTGCTGGCCTGCCTGTAACAGTCAGTCCTTCTGGGCAGCAGTGTGAGGGAGGAGACTCGGTGCTGTGTTCAGGCACCTCCCAAACAACCAAATAACAGCATCCTTTGTTTGGAAACGTATCAAATGGGAAGAGTTGGAAACACTTTCAGAAGTGCAGATGATATCAAATCTAAATATGTTTTTGGGAGAGAGCAGTGATTATACTCGGCTCCAAAGTCACGTGGCAGTAGGATAAACTTTTTGTTGTGACCATCTAATCCCTGCTGTAAAATATTTTGTTCTCAACACTGTGCTTATACTGGAGCTGGGTGGAGTTGTAAGAGGACAGAATTGAAGTCCAGCTTTTGCAAATTAGACACTCTTAAAAGTGGCTGCTCTTATTCTACAAGCTAGGAAGTCTCATCTCTGGGAGCTTAATTAATACAGTGCAGTTTTAATAGAATTAATACATTGCATTATTAATAAAATGCATTTTAAAACCATGTAAAGTTTTGTGTTGTTTAGGCATGACTTGTTGTTTCTTTGTACTAGCAGTAGTAAATGGTGTGGAGGAACTTGAGCAAATGTGAAGATGTGAGTTTTCCACAAGCTTGTGTACTGCTTCCCTGCCCATGCTGTGCTGCTTTTGGTTTGCTCTCTCTCAGTATTGTATGTAAATAAGGCACAAAGACAGAATACAAATATGCAGTTCTCTCACTTAATTGTTTTGTGTTTTGCTGACTCTTGATGTTTTTAGAGTTCCTCAGGCACTGCCTAACATTGTTTGCTACATTTGTATGCTCTTTAGAGAATGGTTTTACTTGGGGGTCAGTAAGCTATTCCCCAACAGCTCTTACTGCAGACATCAAAGAGGATTCATAGCTGTTAGCATAAATGTCCTAAGGCATTTTGTCTTCCTCTTGGCTTGATCTTCTGAAATTCCTTCAGCTTAATAAAGGATGTTTTTGTTACACAAAACAGGATCATATAAACTCCACTTATCCTAGAGGATTGGCTTAGGTTTAGCTTGGGTTCTTTGGCTGATTTCTTTGTTTTTTAGACACTACCACTGAACCAACCCGATCCTGGAGATGATCTTTCCCAGGCACTTCTCTGAATGGCAGCACTCCCCTGCTGGCTTGGTCATTACCTGGGATTTGGGCTTTGTTTTCATCATGTTCCTTAGCAGCTCTCAACTGAGTGGTGTAGGCAAAACAGTTTCCCTCTTTAGGGAAGCTGTAATTGCGTAGTTTCTTCGTTTCAGGTTGGGTTTCTTTTCCTCTCTGGTTTTTTTAAAATTCCTGACTCTTGGTGCTTGAATGTTCGTTAGTTTTCTGCTGCCTGTGACCAAGAACACACCAAGTTTAGTTCTCAGATCTTATTTAAGGAAAAATGTGGCTCTTGTGGTTTTTTCCTTTCTGTTCTCGATCCACTTCTCATTGAAAGCTGGTGTTTATGTAGCTTGTTTCAGGGGGTTTTTGAAGGTCTTTTCTTTTGATCTTCTCTTTGCATGGCTAATGGACATCTGCTGTGTGCTGCCTGCTGCTCCCTTCTTCTTAAGATGGGAACTTTCTTTTCTGTCTTGTTAATGTTTGTCCATGATACATTTCCATAGGAATGCTGGGGAAGAGGCTGTTAGAGGCAGGCTGAATTCACAGGGCCAACTCTGATGTATGACTTTGCTGTTGGAGGAGGCATGGCTGCAATAACTTAATTCTCTGCTCAGAGTAAATGGTAACAGGGCACAGGTTTAGAGAAGAGAAGCAGTTGGTCAAAAACCTCGCTGTTCCTTCCTCCCCCTTACCAGTTGACAGGAGGATCTATCACAGTGTGTCTTCAAACATCCAAGATGCTGTAGATCTGCATCAGCTCCTGTTTCCAGAGCGTTGGCCTCTCTGCCTTGTGGCGTTGCCTTCTGTTGCTCTTTGCTGTGTCCATTTCTCATCCCGTGTTCGTTGTCCTCCAGATCTGCAGAGGCTTGTCTGGTGGTTTTCAATCTCTATTACTATTGGTCTAGTGACAGATTTCCAGGAGGGACAGTGGAGGTTAGTTTAGCATAGTTCCTTGCGTGTGCTACAAGGCAGCACTGGCGGTCGAGCAGGAGCAGCTGGCTCCTTTTAGCCTGCGATGGGTGGGGGGCGGTTCTGCCCTTCAGGCTTGGAATATGATAACACACACATTGCTCATGTAGCTCTTTCAAGTAAATAAGCATCAGCCTACACTAACAGAAAAATTCTTTAATTTTAAATAGATGCCAGAAGCTAAGATTGTTATTTCTCTAGAGAAATGAGAGCGTTTCAGTAGTGCTGTGTTTTATTGCCTGCATTGGGACGTTTGATAAAGCTTCTGTTCATCCTTCAGATGGAAAGGCAGCAGGTTAGGATGTGGGGCAAGGCAGGAGGAGAGGGGTTTGTTAGAGTTGCTGTGAACTGGGTCAACGGCATAGTCTTGTCTGGTGGTGTTAAGTCAGTGCTGGATACCGTGATGAATGGATGTGATTGAATCTCTTGTGAAGATCCCCAAGACAAAGCACCCACTTGTGAAGCACTCTGCTACTTGCAGGTTGAGGAGAAGGCACAGAGGTGCCTGAGAACTAGTGGTGTCTGTACCTGTTCAGTGTCTGCTGCGGTTTACCCTACCCTGGAAAGGAGGCGGAAGGGATTTAATACTGTGTATCACAGGGCTTTGGAAATGGAATTCCATCCATGTAGAGAAGAATGGATTTCATGAAAAAATAAACCACAAAGACACCGCGCCCAAGTGGTTCAAGCAGTGGTTCTGTAAAACTGCATCGGTGTGTAAAATCCTCGGATATCTCCGGCAGTAACAGTTCTTGCTGTGCAGGAGACAGAGCATGGTGCACTGAAACCGTTCCCTAGACAGTTCTCCTGTAGCACTGAACTCAGGCAGTGTGGTTTGGTTGGGCTGACAGCCCAGCTCCTTTGCCAGTACGGTACCAAACCGTAGAGCCCCAGCTCTGCTGCGGATCGAAAGGGTTTGTTGGGACACCGCTCAGATCTCTTCCCCTGCTCCCCAGGCTGCTGCACGTTCGGAACGGTAACTGTAAATACCACCTGGGAGAAGAGACCTTCAAACTGGCGCAGTCTTACATGGACAAGCTGGCGAAGCACGGGCAGCAAGCCAACAAAGCGGCGCTCTACGGGGAGCTGTGCGCCCTGCTCTTCGCCAAGAGCCACTACGACGAGGTGAGTGGGATTGGGGGGTGGGTTTGCTTCAGGAAGCTGGTTATGAAATCCTCTTGGACACTCTGTGCCTGGCTCAGTATTTATGTTTTCCTTTTTAACTGTATTTCCTGGTCCCTTTGGGTACCTGTGTGACAGTATCAGATGAACACTTGATTTATTGACTTGTCTTTCTGTGTATTGTTCTGAATTAGTCTGCAAGTTCTTGATGGTACTCTGACCTACGTTAAGGAACGATGCGGGATAGATGGGTAGCGTGTGTTGGTCCTCAGGAAATGAACTCATAACAAGTTTATTTCAGTAGGTAAAGAGGAGTAGCGGGACACAGGTAACAGTTCTTTGCACCCTTTTTATAAAGGCTGTGTCTGAAGTGTAACTGCTGCATAAACTGTTCCGAAATGCACTGACCAGGAAGTTGTCCTACACGAGAGGAATTGTGAGGATTACTGAAATTATAACATCCCCTTTTTGTCTGTAAAAGCCATTGTAATAACACATGCTGCAGGCTAGCATAAAATAATTACACCTTCGGTATTAACCATAAGAAGGCTTTTCAGTCTGTCTTTTAACACTTAGCTGAACAAGTTTCATTGCACATAAGCAATTACCAAATTTTAGAAGTTCTGTTTAATGTCAGTGACCAGTTTAGTTCTCAGAGCCAAGGAGCAATTTTCTTGATGTTGCAACGTAGCCAAGTTCCAGCTTCGTTATGTTTAACTCTTTGTTCAACAGGCTTATAAATGGTGTATAGAAGCTATGAAGGAGATCACAGTTGGCCTGCCCGTCAAAGTAGTAGTGGATGTTTTACGACAAGCTTCAAAGGTGAATGTCAAATCTTCTGTGTTTCTTTTGTGACTAAATTACTACCAGGAGTGGGTCATTCCTCCAGAATACTTAGGTAAAGCTGAGCTTTATGGCTTGTTATTTGTGTTCAGTTGGTCTAACTTGGTTTCACACCTGTGGGGGTTCTGTTTTTTTCTTTCTTTCTGAAGCTGAGTTAGAGCTTTTCAGATGAACATCATGACAAAGCTAACCCGAGAGCATTCCACAGGAAGGTGGCCTGTTCCTCTCCATCTAGATAGGCACAGCAGTAGTCCTTTGAAGTGTTTATAGCAGAATAAAATACAAGTTTATTAATGTTATCTGTGAACCTCTTAAACAACTGAATATCCTTTAGTAACCACGATGATCTTTTGGAATTAAAAAGAGTCGTTAGCAACGGGCCTGTATCTGGAGGAGATGAGTTGGTAGTATCCACCTTTTCACACGCTTCATTTCAACCTGTTTAGGCTTGTGTTGTAAAACGGGAATTTAAGAAAGCTGAGCAGCTGATAAAACACGCGGTGTACCTTGCCCGGTAAGTCCTGGTCACAACAAACCCCACCCTTCTCAAACTGTGCTTCCTTTGCCTCAGATTGTAACCTAAGCATGTTTCTGCAGGGAGCATTTTGGAGCCAAGCACCCCAAATACTCCGATACGCTACTAGACTACGGATTTTACTTGCTCAATGTAGACAATATATGCCAATCAGTCGCAATCTATCAGGTAGGAGGCGGGGCTGAGAGTCTGTCTTCGGTTTCTCTTTATACTCATTGTTTCACAAGTGTTTCTACTGCAGCTCACGTGCAGAGCTATGTAATAGTTGGGTTAATTACTGCAATCCTTGTTTTTTTCCAAAAAAATCCAACAACCCACTCTCAACTATGGGTTTGGGGTTTGATTTTGTTTTCCTGACTCTTAAGTGGCTTTTAATATTTACTGCTTCAAGTCTGTAAGTAGAGACCTACAGAGTTTCAGAGACCATAGATTTACCTCTTTTATTATTTATTTTTTTTCTCCTCCCTCCTCCTTTTAACAGTGAGAGAGCTTGATTAGGTTTTCCTTCTCTGCTAACCAATGAAATGGTGTTCTTGTAACTCTTTCAGACAGCTCTTGATATCCGGCAGTCAGTATTTGGAGGTAAAAACATACATGTAGCTACAGCTCATGAAGACTTGGCTTACTCATCATATGTTCACCAGTACAGCTCTGGAAAGTTTGACAATGCACTGTGAGTACAGCAGCAAATTTAGTACTGTAGATGGAGAAAAATGCTCTCAAATGATCCAGGCTGTCCAACTGGAATTGAAATGCATCCATTTATTTCATTAATGTGTCTAATATTTAATTGCTGAGCTGCTAGCTCAAATGTATGTATCTTGAATTTTTAATTTAAACTCTTCCAGATTCCATGCTGAACGTGCTATTGGCATTATAACTCACATTCTCCCAGAAGACCATCTTCTCTTGGCATCTTCAAAGAGAGTTAAAGGTAGTTCCCTGAATTGTGTTACTGGGAGTGTTTAAAATCAGATACACTTACCCTGTTCCTTAACAGAGGGAATATAACTTGAGTTCTGTTCCGTTTTTCATATAGAGGTGTCACTGGAATATTCTTTGTAGTCGTCACTGTTGTCTGTCAACACACTTGTAAAATACCAGAAAAAATCTTTACTTAAAATCTAGCCAGAAGACTTTGGGGGGAGAGGAAGGAGGGAAAGTAAAAATGCAGACTATAAAAATATACGTCAGGAGCTTGATATCTGGTCACGCCTGCTTGAAAACAGTTTGTAATGAACACAAAGCCTGCTTAGTGATCTCCTCAAGTGTCTTATGTAGGTGACTTTCTACTAGGATCTCAGCTCTGTGTTGTTGAACCGCAGTAACATTGGTTGCTCTCTCCTGTACTCAGCACTTATCCTGGAGGAGATCGCAATAGACTGTCACAACAAGGAAACTGAGCAGAGATTACTCCAAGAAGCTCACGACTTGCATCTGTCCTCACTCCAGTTAGCTAAAAAAGCCTTCGGGGAGTTCAATGTACAGACCGCAAAACACTACGGCAACCTTGGAAGACTGTATCAGTCCATGAGAAAGTTTAAGGTAAGATGATAGCTATATAAACTTCTTGACTGCAAATCTGCAAGACACCTATAAATCTGTCACAACACATGATGATTTTCAGTCTCCACAATTCAAAACTTCAGCTGGTAGTTTCATGGTTGGAAAACTTGTACTTTAGAATTCATCTCTCCAAAGCTTTGCACAAAACGAGCCCATTGAGATGCCCGATGCCTTCAGAGACAGGGTGGCAGCAATTCTGACAACAGAACAAGTGCACTGTTTGCTGAGCCTTGTAACTGAGAATGTGGAGAAGTTGATTTGCTTTTGGCTTTCTTGCTTTCCTAGAAAATACTATAAACTACTTTGTCACTACGTAGTTATGTTCCTTTAAACCTTCCTTTTTCTCTGTTTGTGGCATGGTGAGTGGTGTCTGCCTGACCAATGTGAATTTGATCCTCACAGGAAGCAGAAGAAATGCACATCAAAGCAATTCAGATTAAGGAGCAGCTCCTAGGTCAAGAAGACTATGAAGTTGCCCTGTCCGTGGGCCATCTAGCTTCTCTCTATAACTATGATATGAATCAATACGAGAATGCCGAAAAGCTTTATCTGCGATCCATAGCGATTGGTAGGTGACTCTTACCATCTGTGGCTTTATAGCTGTTTGAAAACTACAGGAATCATCATTAAAAAGTAATTTATGAAAGAGCTTCCCTCCCTGGAAGTGTTCAGGGCCAGGTTGGATGGGGCTTTGAGCAGCCTGCTGTAGAGGGAGGTGTCCCTGCCCATGGCAGGGGATGGGAACTAGATGATCCTTTGTGTCCCTTCCACCCCAAACCCTTCTGTGGTTCCATAAACTTAATGAAATGCAAGCTGCTTATTGTGTCTGTGGTTTCAGTCTGAATATCGTGCTTTTTCTTGCACGTTGTCTTGAGAACTGAATTCTGGAATTATATGACTTTTGGCAGTCCATCAGAATTCATTCCTGAAAGCATTTGGAAATGGACTAATTAAAAGCTTGGGCATTAGTCTTTACTCCACATTTTGGGGTTGTGGCTGGGGTTTAAGTGCGGAGTGTAGCTACATTTTTAAGGAAATGGAAAACTATTGTGCCTGTCAGCATCACTAAACTCTCATTAAATAATTTTCTTGCTCATTATAATTTGCAGCGAACTTAGAGTTCCAAATCAGATGCATCTTTGGGCCATTCTGTAGCTTGATTTTTGAGACTGCCAATCTTAGCTCGGTCCAGTTATACCCAGTGCATTACAGAAACGGTGATTTTAATGTAGAAGACTGACAAAGAGCTTCGCTGTTTGAATCCAGAGTTACAGCGGGACACAAAATTATCTCTTTTATGTGGCCAGTAGATTCTAAGCATGTAAAGCGATGGTGGAATTGGTGGTCTGACTGTAGAGGCCCCGAGGACAAGTTACCATACTCTTACAGGAGAAGGCTGACAGAGCTCAAACCCTCATCCGGGGGAAGCTTGTCTGTTGCTTGCGTTCTTGATTTGCCGTAACAAAGCCGCGGTGATCTGCCGTAACAAAACGGGGCGTGCTGGTGGTAGAAACGCTGTGAGAGAGAAGCTGCAACATGTGGGTGGATGACCTTCCTAATCCTGTGTTCGTTTGGATTTCTTTAGGAAAGAAGCTTTTTGGCGAAGGATACAGTGGACTTGAATACGATTACAGAGGTCTCATTAAACTGTACAATTCCATTGGCAATTACGAGAAGGTGTTTGAATACCACAATATTTTGGCCAATTGGAACCGGTTGCGGGATCGGCAGTTCTCCGTTACAGATGCTCTGGAGGACGTAAGCACCAGCCCTCAATCCACTGAAGAAGTGGTCCAGTCTTTTCTGATGTCTCAGAGCGTGGATGGACAGAGTAGCTAAGAACTCGCTCAGTTACCTAGTTAAGGTTTTTTCCCCCAGGTTACAGGGGGAAAAGTCATACTGTGAAATCTAAACCATGTAGTTCTCTGGGGGCTGGAATTTGCATTGAAACACTGGTCCAGTCTACTGAAGAGTGCCCATACGGATGAATGTGTGTTAAATTCTTATCAGCATGTGTATGGCATGTTTAGTTCGGCTCACATTTTTAACTTGGTATTCCCAAAACCCCCCCTTTTCTCTCTTCTTTCAAAAGAAGCTACTTTGCAGAAAGTCTGCAAGAAAACATTAAATAAAACTGTTTGAGTTCAAAAGAGTTGCATTCTTATTATGAATGGAAGGTTTCATCAAGAGCTTGCTTCTGATACACAGAAAGATTAAGTGCTGTACTATAAGAAGCTATAGGAGAAAGGCCTTTCTGCTGCATGTCTGCGTTGTAGCAAAGCTGGTGGTAACTTGGGCGGAGGGAGAGTGCCCCACCCAGCCTTGGCTGCTGCCTTACAGAGAGAAGTGGCAAAGAACCACTTTGGAGAGCAACATACTCTGTGTGAACCACGATGGGTTCTTAAGCGAGTAACCACCGTATGTTGTTGTCAATATCCTGAACTGGACCAGTGTTCATCTAGGAGTGGTAGAAGATCCGGTAGACCAGCGATCGCAGTTTTCCTTGGTACCAGGCCAGAGTGCTAAATCTCCTGAACAGGACCAGGAAAATCGAAAGTGGACCAGCCTGCTAGAAACAGTTTTTGGACCAGTGGCTTTAATTTAATATTTCTGCCCCTGCATTCACTTCTACGGTAGAGTTCTTTCATTTAGATGTATGATCAGTGCAAAATGATATTCATGTGCTAGATACAAAGCTAGGAAGTGAACGTTCTTTAGCGGTTGACGGCATGTCTTTACCTAGTGAGCTTACACAAATATTAATGTCGATGCCACAAGCGAAAACTAGAAATGCTTTAACTATTTGCTGCAGCCATCTTTTTTTTAGGTTTTTTTCCTCCTTTTTGAATGGGTTTACTCTAATAACTGAGGCAGTAACTTGTTTATACCAGTTAATAGTTTTGTATTACAGTCCAGTTCAATTTTATGTTTCTGGAGAACACGACTTATTGTACAGTTTGCAGGGGTCAGTGGAAAAAATGCCAAAAAGCACAACAGGTCTTTTTTTGTGATGCTTCAATTCTCCATTAAACAATAGTACAACCAGAAACCGATTCCTTTATATTAATTTAAAAAGCAGAAGTCAGCTGTAAACATCCTTGAATAATGCCTATCTCACTAGCTTGTCTTAATTTTTCTTCTGTTTGTGGGGGGGGTGGGGGGTGTCTGCTTGTTTGTGTGGGGTTTTGGTTTGGATGTTGGTTTTGGTTGGGTTTGTTGGTTTGGGGGGTTTTTGTTGGTTGTTTTTTTTAATGTTGGGGTAATACTCATCTGAAAGTCTGTGTAACATAGCAAACTAGAACCAACTCACTGCTGTTACCTCAGTTCTTCTTATAGTGGCACAGACGGTGCTCCTATAGTTAGGATTCTGTCAGTTTGGGGTTGCTCCCTTCCCCCCCCTATTTTCAGGGGTTTGTGGCTTGGCTGTGGAAGGTCAGGCCAAGCGGAGGCTCCGCCAGCGCGGTTCCCGCAGGACTTGGACTGCTGGGTGTTTTGTTTGGGTCTGGATTTTAATTTGTTGATGAAGTTCTAGGCAGGGAAAGCTGCTTGAGTGCAGAGAAGAAACAGATTTCAGACGTGACTTGGGGCTTAATGGCTCTTCTAAGAACTGAAATTTTACAGGCCAATAGTTACTGTACTGGTGCCTTCAAGTATACTTTTTGGGTAAAGGCTGAATAATACCAACTTCAAAATGCAGTTATGTAATTAGTGAAAGCAGATTTAATGATTGAGAACCTGGAATATCTTCACTGATGTGAAAAGCAGTATTTGCATAAAAAAGAAAAAAAGCAGAACTCTGTGGTATTCAGACTTAGACTGCAGTGCATCCTCAACAGCCACTCGGTGAAAATCCAACTTAAAATGATGCGTGGATTTAAAACCTAATTTATTTGTAGCAATTTTTGTTTATAACTGCTTTAGGTACTGCAGACAAATTCAATTATCTGCAAGGCTAAGCATTTTTTATCCCTGAGTGCCCATAGAGCAGGGCACTGATAAGGTTCTTCTGAATTATTTTCCGAAGTCCTACTGAAACTATTTAAATGTCAATGAAGTATGTAATAGCAGTGTCAGAACTTGGTCAGGGAAGATGTGCTTGAAATTGTCCTTAAGAAGCTGTGTCACTTCTGTACTGCAGGAGTGTTTAAAGCTTCACGCAGGGTACATGGGTTTACATGTACATTGTCTGGAGACCATTCGTTTCCTCAGGGTTTCCAGTCTCGGGTCTCCACTGCCCACTTTTCACGAAGGAATCTCAAAGATCTCCAGGTTTCGTGCTTGGGATGAGGAGCATTATTTGACTGCTCCTGCTGAAAGTGGTCGATGTGCACCACTGCTGTTATTTCAGCTCTGGTTTGTGTTGGTGTTTCATGGTTTGCTTTCAAGTCAAGGGCAGCTGGGAGAGCTCTAAGCACGGGCAGGTTCAGGAGGTGTTCCGCTTCTATCCGCTAACCGAACGCGTCAGTCCCGTTTGCTTGATCAGTAGCTTTATTCTCAGACCTTCCTGGGTGGATGTACTTTGCTTTCTTTCCTAAAACACGTTAACATCAGTGCACTGGCTTGTCTGGAAGGAATTAAGGTTTTAAGTCACACGGAATTCTCTTTAATAGTGGACTTTGGTCAGGAAATGTGACTTGGCCAAGAGTAGTTGCAGCGGTCCTCGTAGGACTGCCAGCATGCTTTTGGCTTGAACTTCTCCTTGTAGCATCTCCCTGACTCCAGTCGGGCCAAGGCAGGTGAATGCTGGTGGAAGGGAGCTGCTGCTGCTGCCTGCTGGAGTTGGTAATGCCCAGGAGGTTCACGGCCGCCCGCGGAACGCTGTGCGGCCAGCTCTGCCCACCAGAGCCTGGAACCTTCTCCCGGTGCTGGCCTTGCTGCAGGTGTGATGCTTATTCTCCGGGTAGTCACATAATGCTCCCTGGTTTTTTGGTTCTGTATCTCCTCAGTTGAGTTGTCAGAAGATGTCTGTCTGGGCATCTGGAGACTGTTTAACATCTTGTGCTGTTAGTTGTTAACTACTGCTAACTGTCTCTGCTGCCAGTTTGGTGTCTGAGAAAGCAGGAGTCCAGCTGGGAGACTTGAGAGGACTCTTCCCTCCATGCCAGTGTGGCTGCAGTAGATTCTGTGGTGTTACACCAATAGCTGCTGGCCGCTGGAGGAGCAGAGGTGCGGTCCCGACGCTCTCCTTTCTGTGCGGTTCTCTAGTGCAGAACCTGCCGAGGGGAACCCCCCACCTCCCTGCCTCCCAGAGCGGGTCTGTATACGTGTCCGAATGGGAGTGCTGGGGACAGGGGCTGCACTGGGAGAGCTGCTGTCCCCGGGGACTCCTGGGGCCAACTGTGAAACACTCGATCATTAATTATTGGCATTTTATAACTGCACAGTGCACCTCCTGCTAGCTGAGGGGGTGCTGTTTGGTGCTGGCATTAAAAGGGGAGACCTGTGAGTGGAAACCCAGTGGAGGGGGGGGAAGCATCTTCTAAGTTTTTCTTGAAGGTAAGTAATTTAATTGCACCAGAGTAATTGGAGTCAAGTAGTGAGGACAGGTGTCACCTTAAGGCAAATTGTTTTAACTGTTGTTTAAACCCTTAATATTTTATTTTCAGCACAGTGCTGTTTGAAGCAGTAACTTCTGTGTCTTGTTTTACACAAACGCTGCAGTTTGTAAAGAGAGGGAGGGAGGTGATGTCAGGATTCGTTCCTCCACTGTGCCTGAGGCTGTTCTGGGTGGCTTGTTGTGCACAGGGGAAAGTACAGAAAGATTTCTCAGAGAAGGGCAAGTTGCAGAAAGACATTTGAAAATAAATCTATCCCTCAGCTACTTGAAGTCCAGTAACTAGTGACTGTTTGGCCCCAAGGAATTGTTTGGTCACTTGTTCAGCATGGTAACGCCAAGCGGTCGGTGTCTGCCTCGGTACCCTGCTCTTCGCGGGCACTCTCGGCTCCAGGATCGGCACCTGGTGGTTAAGACTTTTTTTCTTTTTCCTTTTTGCACATGGTTTTTGTTACGTGATTTTGAAGGGGTTTTGTCGTTGAATTCTAACTTATTAGGATAACGATGTTCTTTTGTAATTTGAAAAAATGAAGTTTTTCTTTAAACGTGCTGCAGTCTGAAGTTTGCTAAAGGTGCCATCGCGCCGCTTCTCGTGGTACAAAAAACGCCCGTTTCACTTCATTTCCTTGTTAGCGTCCTGCGCGTGGGGAGAGTACAGAAAGGAAAACGCATCGTGCCTGAAACACCAACGGAGCTAGTGACAAAAACTTCCTTGCTGCCGATCGGCTCTGACTGCGGAGGCCGGCAGCCAATAGTGTGGGGGAGACGTTGCCGTCACCCGTCCTTAAACGGAGCTGCCTCCTCCCTCCCTCCCTCCCTGTGCTGCCTGCACAGCACCCTTACGGTGTCTGAAGGTGACGGTTTCCCTTTTTTCCCTTTTGTTTGACAATAATCACTGGCCAAACGTTAGTTGCAAACCTGCCTCTGGGTTGCGGGCGTTCCCCTGTTTGACACGACCGGCCTGTTCCACGTTGTGTTTCTTGGCCTTGTGCGGATTTCTGGGAGAAGTGGGGAAGAAGTTTCCTTTACTTAGAAAGAAACTAAATTACGGACGAAAACTTGGCGGCGCTGGTTCCGTTTTGTCCCTAAATCTCAGGAAAGTTTTAGGCAGTGAAACAGGTTCCCCTCCGGTGATCTCAAGGTGCGTGCTCTAGGGTCTGGCTGAAGCGTTTCCTTGCAATCCTAGGTATCTATAGCATGAGTGGCCTTAGTCAGTTTGTTGAAGTGCACATTTTTTTCTTTTTTTCTTTTTTTTTTTAAAGTAAATTTAAAGATGAAAAAGATATATACTATATAAATATATAGAGCTATTTAGAAACTTGGTTTGTGGTGCACAAGTTCAGTGTTGGATCGCTAAATAATTGTCGCCGGTACCATATGTGTAACTTTTTTTTTTTCTTTTCTGTATATTCCTTTATGGGAAGCGATGTTGCCATGGTAACTACAACCTTACAATTTCTTTACTACTTAATGATGTGAATGAACTCTACATTTTATCGAATATTACCGGGTTCAGTACTATTTTTATACTTTATTGAGCTACAGGGGATTTTAATTTAATAGCATTTTAAAAAAAACAAAAAGATGTTGCTTGAACTGTAGAACTGTGTAAATCGAAGTGCTCACACGAAGCCCACCTCTGAACCAGAATCTCTTCCTGTAGTGCCACATTCATTTATATGAGAGTATCTTGATCATTACTAGACTTTGAAGCCCACCCTACTTGTTGTGTCAGGACTAACGTTTCGTATCCTACTCCTCACGGACCGCAGTGCCCGGCATTGTTTGTAACCATCAAACCATAACTATGTTTGTAACCAGCATTGTGATATTCTGTAACTGTATTGCTAAAATGAACTATTGACCTAATAAATAGAGTGTTCCCGCAGTTTGAAGTATCTGCTTTGAATTCAGTGAAAACTTTACTGTCCATAAACGCCTGACCTGTTGTTTATCCCTCCCCCCTCGCCCCCCACCTTATCCGAACTCCCGTCAAAGTGGATATTTGGCTGTGTCTGCTCTTTCACCAGTGAGTTAGAGCGTGGCTGGAAGCGGAGTTGACCTGCAGGGTGTTTTGGGGTGCTGAAGCTGGCTCGCAGCAGGCCTGCATTCGCTGCTGCTTCTGAGCTGTTTTGCCCATGTTACCTTTATTCTGGTGAGTGCAGCTGTGGCGTGGGGCCAGGAGAGAACTGCACACCTTGTCGGGGTGTGTTGGCCCCCAGTGCTGTCAGCCTCCTCCCCGTGGGGTGGGAGAACAGCCTGCGTTGGCTGGTTTCACTGAGGGGAGAGCCGGTCACGCGGTCAGTCTGCGAGCGTGTCTGGTTTGCCCAGCTAACTTCAGAATCAGTCGTGGTTCGGTGATTTCTGATTCCATTCCTCCTGGCAGAAGCTGTACAAGGCTGGTGAATTTTCCTTGAGCAAGATCATTTGGTTTTCGTAAATCTGCTCCTCTGGCTCTGGAGGTGCTGTGGCTGTAGCTGGCCCCTTTGTGTTGTGTTGGGTACCCTGCAGTGCATACTGGGTTGTAAATGTGGTAGGATCTGATACTCCAGCAGCTGCATTAAAAAGCAGCAGCACTTGATGTGAAACTGGGCTGTAGGTTTTGATGGCTTTACTTTCTCTATTCCATTTATTTCAGTGAGAATCTTTAGAGAATGCACTGCTGAAATAGGTGAAGTGGCACTTCCAGCTCAGTAGCTCAGGCTGTACCGTGGCAGGGTGGCAGTGCCTGTGTGCCAGAAAACCTTCAGCTGTTGATGGTGGAATCTCGTGAGGTTTTAAACCAAAACCAGCCCTGCACACAGCCAGGAGGTAGAATGGCCTTCCCTTTCTGAGGGACAGGGTTGTGCTCAGCCACAGTGTGAACCCACCACCAGGTTTAAGCTGAAGTGTCTAGAGGTGCAAAGAGGAGGTGGTCCTGGCTGTTGCCATGCGCCAGACCCAATCTCCAGCACTGTCTACAGCTGTCGGGAGGCCGAGTGCAACGGGAAGATGCTGCCCCCTGAGGAACCCAGGTAAGGTCTCTGTGTGAAATGAGGGTGACTCCAGAGGTGGTGAGGCTGAAGTCCTTGCTGCTGTGGCAGTGCCCTTTGTGGTTCCATCATGTCCGTGAAAATGAAAAGGGTGAGAGCCAAGTGCCCAGGTGTCCGAGTGTGTTCCTGCAGCTTTCTCAATTCTTTCCCTTTTCCCCAGGAAAACTGTGATGTTTTGGAAGTGCTGAAGCCAAACTGCTGAGCACAAATGACCATCAGGAGACTCACTAAAAAGTCTGTTTGCGTCAGCTGGTTTGAAGGAAGAACTAACAGAATTAACCCAAAAACTGTCCCTCCCCAGTTAAAGGTAATGTGGTGTTGAAAACAAGGGGTATGAGGCCACACTGCTGATTTTGGGAGGAGTTAGGCTGGGTAAAAGCTACCTCCCAGTAATGACTTTCTTCCCCTGGTTAGTCTGAGCCAAGTCCAAAACCCTCATGTGAGTAAGGATCATGCTCTTCCTTGTGCTGATGAAATGGAACCACAATTCTCCTAAAACTGGCCTGAGGTGAGCTGCTGGGGGCAGGCTGGTTTGTTTCTGGGTGCTTTGGTTTTTGTTTTTTAAGCATTAAGAGAGAAATGCTGCCTTGGACTTTCTGAAGCCCAGGGAGGTCTTCTGGCTGGCAGAATGTCCAGTGCATCTCTGACAGGGACAGCTCCTGTGCTGGGCTCCATCCCGGGGTGACCAGGTGCCACAAGACGTCACTGCTCCGGGGTTGAAGGCAGCACAAGTTCTGCTTATTCCTGACATCTTTTGTTTCCCCCTGGACAAAGTTTCTGCTTCCTGTGGCACAAAGTGTGCGCTTTGCTCTCCTGAACTTAGCTGTCAACAGTGGCCTCTGCTTGCAGGTCTTCAAGTTGTGGTTTGGTGGGGAACATGGGACTTTGTGTCTTGTCTTTCCCCTTTGGTTCTACATTACATACTGACACTTTATAAAATGCATGGAAATCTTATTTTCCTTAAGAGCCGCAGCCAAAGTTGCGCAACACTTCCAGGAATTCCCTGGTGCTCCATTGAAATGGAAAAGAGCAAACTGGCTGAGTTAGGAAATGTGTGTTGAGCGCTGCAAGCCCTGCAGTTGTGCAAGTCTGCCATGGTAGCACCACTGCCCACCACAGGAAAAAACAGTCCCTGTGATCCTGCCCGAGCGTCACGGATGCCGCCTGTAGTTCACACCGAAGGTTTTCTCGTGGTACATTTAGAGTGGGGTCTTCTGAAGGTGAAATCTTTTCCCCTTGCCCACACCATCCGGTCAGGAAACACTCTGAGGTTATTTCTGGCAGAGCTCAGCTTTTCTTGAGAGCTTTCCTGTCACTTCTAAGTCACCTCACGTCCTACTGGAGAATTGGTAGAATAATCCAAGTATTGAGCAGGCTTTAATCTTGCTCAGTTCTGTCTTAAACAAGTGTGACATTTTGAGGGCATACAGTATTTTTCTGATGCACCTACATGAGCTACTACGTTTGGATTATAGAGTGTGCACTATGGAGAGAGTTCAACACCTTTAGCTGAAAGAGATATTCTGTTATTTTAAGAAAGCTCCTCATGTTCTGCTGCTGACCCAGGTCTGCACCGCACGTGTGTCTGCCCTTGGGCACCAGGAAACCCCGTGAAAGAAACCGACCCTGTTGGCCGGGGAAGGCAGCGCGCAGCATCCTCCCTCCCAGCCTCTCGTGAGGAGCTTCCAGCGCACGCCTGGCAGCGGTGCTTCCGCGGCCAGCTCAGCCAGGGGCTTCACTCCCTCGCCAAGCTCGGTGGATATGATCCAAGATGCCATTTAGAAAGGAAATCTCTTGTCTTGATTCTAAAATTGTCCTGTGTTATCTGCCCTTCCAAAGGGGCTTAGGAGGGATTTTTCTTGTTGGGGTTCAGAACTGAAGGCAATAACTAAGCTCCCACCCCAACCGTCTCGTTTTTAGGATGTAGGAAGGAAGGATCTTTGGGGTTCTTTACTGGTCAGACTGAAAGATTTCCATGCCAGGCTATCGATGTTTCTGATGTTTTCTTAACCTGTTTTCCACTGTAAATCAAACCTGGCCAACCCTGATGCCCAGATCAGCCAGCTCTGTTACTGCTTCCCCTCTCACTATCCCTATCCTGAGGCGTTAGCTCTCCGATGAGCCTCGTCCTGCAGCAGCAGCCAAACAGGGCTCCAGCCATCTCCGTCTGGATCGATGGACAAAAGCTGCTCCATCTGCCAAGAGCACTGAGGTGTGTAGGGGCTCGTGGCCATTATTTGCCCACAACAGTTAGAAATGGCAAGTGTCTGTGTAAAAGGTATGGAACTTTTTTTTACCAGAATGTTTTCTGTACACCAGTTTTTTCCCTTTCTCTGGAGTTCCCTTCTCCCTGCTCGGTGTGGCTGCTGACCCTGTGGAGGGTTTGCACGTGTGTGTGTGTGTTTGAGTAGAACTGAAGGTGGAACAGACCCATAGCAAGGAGAGGAGCAGCTGCCTGCTTTCGTCCAAACACTGTTCTTCTCTCGTTGGGGTTACACAAAAAGAATGAGTGAGTGAAGGTAAGTCCTACACACCCTCGATCGAGTCCTGATGCTGGTACACAGCTGTTAAGAAACTCCAGGGGGTAATAACTAAAATCAGATAGTTTAAAATAGTATCATTTTAATTTTGCTTGGGTCAAAGCTCTTGTTGCTATGACGCTGCAAGTATTTCAGTAGTTTGTGGTTTGGGGAAACCATGGAGACTGTCTTTATTCCCTGCTTTTTGTTCAGGTGATGATACTGTACTAATTGAGTTCTGTTGACCTCTGAAGCTGTCTGGGAACCTTAAAAAACAAAATTAAAACAAAAACATAAAGTAAATGGAAGGCATGACTCCTAGGAGGAGCTGTATCTGTTACAGGAGCTGATACTGGCCTCTGAGGGCTTCACTGGGTGGATTTTCCATATGGTTCCATCCTGCAAATACTTTGTCCCCAGAAATACCCAGGAACGCCGGGCTGCTCACGATGGCTGGCCACCCAGGCTCTCCAGCGAGCAGCAATCCCAAATCCTCTCTATGTTCATCACACTTCAATCGCACTAATTTTTTAGTATTTCTTGTACTCTGTGTCTCTGGTGCACTTATCCACGTAAGAAGTGGCTGGGTGGTGTTTTCCCCACCCTTCCAGGGGAGCAGACAAGCGGAGGAGGATTGCCTGGAGCCACACAGCAGGCAGGTTAGCGTGGGATTCCTACTCAGCCTCTCAGATCACGCTGTCTAGCTAGCTCTTGGTTTTTTGTCTTGTTTTGTTTATCAGTTTGGATTTTAAGTGCTCCCTTAGAGCTGGTACATACCAGATTGGACTTTTTTTAGAGGTAAACAGTGAAACTGGGGAGAAACGAGATGAAAAGCAAGATGGTTGTGAGCGCATGAGAACTCCCACAGGACATGTGATTGCATTTTAGCAGCTTGAAAATAGGCTTATGTGGGACAAATCCTCCTTCGGCAGGCAGACCGTGGCACCTGGCTGAGGCGAAGCCAATCTGGGCGGCGATTGCTGCTACTGCCCAGCGTTCCTGCTCCAGGGTTCTGCCTGGAGTAAGCAGCCTGCCCGGCACTCCGCTTAGCAAACACACCTGCTACAGGTTGGGCTACATTTTTGCTCCAGAAGACAA
This sequence comes from Actenoides lindsayi, assembly GCA_025331215.1. Taxonomy (NCBI): domain Eukaryota; kingdom Metazoa; phylum Chordata; class Aves; order Coraciiformes; family Alcedinidae; genus Actenoides; species Actenoides lindsayi. The sequence goes on from WTSP01002947.1 coordinate 31,568, forward strand.
GCCTGTGTGGCTTTGCTGGGGTGGGCCCAAAGGGAAACCACAACTATGCTTTGAGCATCTGGATCGCCTGGTAATGACGCCCCAATTAACGCCAACTGACATGGGCCAATTAAGGCATGTCTTCTCCTCCCTTACTACTGCCTTATGCTATAGTAGCTTCTCTAGCTGTTGTTTTCCCTACTCCCATGTCTCTTCTGAGACCATACTTCAACCTGCCCATCTCCTCTAGTTCCATCACTGATCACATCTTCACCTGCTGATCCTTTTGCAAAAATGCCAAGTGCGGGTGGCTCTCCCTGAGCAGGAAAATGGTTTTCCTGCTTGGGGCCAATAGGACACCAGCTCTGTGAGTACCTCTCATCCATCATGCGTGCTGCTGGGTGGTGACTTCATGGGTGTGTTGGTGGTGACTGCCTCTGGGACCCAGGTGTTTCTGGATGTAGGAGTTCCCACTGATGTAGGGCTGCTTTGATTTCTCCTCTTCAAGTCCTGGAACTGAATCTGGCTTTTCTGAAGGACAGCATAATTGCTTTAAAAAAAAAAAAAAAAAAGAAAAGAAAAAAAAAAGACAAAAACCACTTCAAAATATAATTGTATGAACAAACACCACACATTGACTCATGCTTGGGTAATAACTCTTGCTTAACCATGGTTCTGTTGGGTGGCAGCAGCAATGAGCTGAGAAATGACTGTGCCACCTGCACAAATCCTCACCCTGCACGGTGTTTGTTCCTCGCAGTTGAGATCTGAGGCTCCATCCCACCCACCAGCAGGTCCTGCTGGCCTCTGCAAAGCTGTTTGCTGTGCTGTCTCTGTTCTCCTGCACTGATGCCCAGCTCAGCTCTTGGTGCAGCCCAGTCTACCCAAGCCCCTCAAACCTGTGTTTTAGAGCAGGAACCCTTCTCAGCAGAGTAGCGAGAGGACTCTCCTCAGGCGCTGTGGGGAGATGGTCAGTAGCTGACAGTGTCTCTGGGGGACTGCGTTTGAAGCAAGGCTCAAACGTGTGTAGTGGGCCGCGGGTGCTGCTCAGCCCCGCTGCCCCAGGATGGGTGCCGTGGAGGGGTGTGTGCTGCCACTGGATGTCACTGTCGTGTTATGGCACCCTGTGTGCTGAGAGGACCGCGGGTGGCGGTGGGTCCCTGCACTGAGTGTCCCAAGGGTGATGGGATGGCACCGTGGAGCTGGGTGGAGAGGAGCTGCCCGGGCTGGGGGTTCTCCTCGGCTATCCCAGGGAAAAACGAGGTTTGTGTTGCCTGTGGCCATGCCATCTAACTTTTTATTTTAACAAAAAACCCACCCCAACTCTAGAGCTTCAGATAGCCCAAGAGACTTCTTCACTCCCTCAAACTGAGATGGGGGGCTGATTTCTTCAGCTTTCTGCACTGTGCAGGCACCACCAGATTGCAAAAGAAAAAGATGCTCTGTTTTAGCTCTAAGCTGGTATTTTTAAAAAGTCTAAAAACAGTGTTTAAATTCAGATGTGTTTTGGTTTATTGTGTTTTGGGGGTGTTTTATTAAAAGAAAAAAGGCCTAAAAATCCAAATGTGAGGGAAGGGGACGTAGATCCCTGATTCTAAGATGACCGGTGGGCAAGGCCGGCGGCCGGCTGCTCGCTCGCCGCTCTTCTTTAACAATAGTCCCAGAATTAGCAAATTACCATGCTGACAACCCCAGTCCCTTACTAATTACATATTGATTCTATATTTTTATACTCGCTCATCTAAACAATGAGGCATTTCCAAATAATCTATTTCTGCTGTGAGGAACGCGCTGGTCCCCCCCGGATCCACAGCCTGTTGTTTATGCTCTAGCAGGGAGCTGACTGCTGTTCCCTTCCCACAAAGGGCAAAGATGCTTATTTTTCTCCCACTTGTCTTGCATAACAAAAGGCATTTGTCAACCGTTACATAACGGCGGAATTTGTCGCTTCTTCTGTCGGTCTTTTCTGGAGGCAGCCCGGTCCCCAGCGCCGCGCTGCCGTAGCCGGCAGGCTCTGGCTGCCTGCAGCTTGGTGCACGCACCGGTACCCCCTGACAGCACGCGACGCGGTGTGACTGATGCTTGGCACCTACTGTTTGGGGTTCTGTTACCCACACACACACCCTTTTTTTTTTTTCCCCTGTCCTTGGGAAGGAAGGTGTGGAATGGTGTGTTTTGGTTGTGCTTTTTTGAAGGGAGCAAAAGGATGGGAAGGTGTTTGGGAGGTTTTTGCTTTGTAATACTTGTTCCAAGGTGGTGATGGGGAACTACCTTCAGCCACGCACCCTGAGGGAGCAGCAGGGTTGTCCTTAGCTGAGGTCGTGTCCTGGGCTTGGCCAAGCCTCTGGGAAGGGCTGTGCTGGAGATGGGGCTGGATTCCCCCTGCGCAGCACTCACGAGTCTAAGGGAGCAAGAATGCCTGTCGCCTGCCTCCCACAGCTGCCAGTTGCTTTATTCATACCTCCCAGTTCATCTCGGGTGTCTCACGCCAGCAACAGGAATTTGTTGGGGTTATTTTTCTTTACAACAGGTTTGATTTCCTCATTGTTGGAGTATCATCTTAGAGACTTAAAAATAAATAAGTGGTTTTGCTTCCCCGTAAGCTAAAAGGAAAAAACTACTTGGCCAGTGTGCCCATTTCTCTGTAACTGGTGGAGAGAGCTGTTTACCTGCAGCCTCAAACTTAGTTCTGGCCTTATCGCTGCCAGCTATCAGATGACCACAGCTCCCTTTTTAACATGAAGCAAGCAGTGTCCCAGTAACCCAACAAGGTCTTGCCTGCCACTGTTTTCTAATTTACCCAAACCAGTTTCCTGGTTGGTTTTTTTTTTTTTTAAGTTGTATATCTGTGTTTAATTTTTTTAATAAACTTCTTAAGGTATAAAAACATCTTTCTTGTAGACCTTTGAACTTCCTGGTGTACTCAGCCTTTGCTCAGGAGGTATGTTTATGGTTGGCTATGTGTGTGGTTAAATGGGTTAACCCTTCAGAGTTGGTGTTCTCAGAAAACTGCTCGTGACAGTTCCCTTGTGTAGCTGATGCTCAGGCACAGAAATCAGCTTTGGCAACCACAGGCTTTACCTGAGCTAGTTGCTTATTTCGAAGTTTAACTCCTCTATCATCAGATAAAATCTATGGATTGCATTTGGTCTGTAAAGCACCACTGGTAACACAGGCTCAGCAAACAGCTCCACAAATTGTAAACCATGGTGCTGGGACAGCAGCTCAGCTTCCCAGAGCTAGCCAGGGAAAGCTGCTGGTGTCTGCCAGAGCTCAGTGCCAGTGTCATGGTAAGGACTGGCAATATCTGCAGGATTCACAGCCTTGTGATAAACCTGGTAGCAGGTTTCTCCTGTGACATGGATCAACCTGGGTAAGCTGCATGGTTTAGTTATCCCCTTGAAGCTAGTTCAGCAGGAACACCTTGAGGGGTATTAACTTTCCTCTTTGCTTACCTTAAACTTATCCTCCTGGTTGTTCTTGAGGTACTTATACAGCTTCTGCAGTTGCTTTGCATCCTTCTCTGAGAAGAGGGAGATGAACTGCCAGAGCATCCTTGGGGAAAGACAGACCCATGGATTGTGCACGTGAGTACAAACTTCATCCTCTTCCTCATCCTGCTCCCTAGTTCTAGCACAATGTGTGTATCATTTGTGCAGCCCTTTTTCTTCCCTCCCCCTGTTTTTTTTGGTTTTTTTTGTTTTTTCTTCTCCCCAAAACTTAGAAACCTTTAAAGAACTGCCCTTTCCTAAGTCTGGGAAGGGTTATCCATTCACTCAAGTGGCCACGTAGGAGCCCCTTTATTTACAAAGGGCTGTTGCTGGTGGACAGCACAACAAAATTGGCCTTGTGCTGGGCAGGACTAGGGCCACGTGGCCTCTGCTGAAATGACCTGCAAAATCTGTGAGTGTTCAGCAGTTAAAGCAAACTGCGCAAGTCTCCCATTGAATACACAAGCTACACAGGTATCCTCTTGACACCCAACCCCATTTCCAGTGCCTGGGAACAGAGGGACAAACTAAGTGTCTAAAAGCCCCCTGGGAGCAGCACGGGCAGGAGCCTGTCGTGATGGGAGCATCACGGGATGAGGAAGAGGAGACCCTTACTTCTGCCAGTGCTCGACTTCTGAGGATCTGCAGTACTGCTGGAGGAACAGATCAATGTGGTCCCCGATTGTAGTCAAACTCCCCCTGACATATTTCAGGTTTCTCTCCGTGGAGAGGTGCTGGTGAAAACGCAGTTTCCGAAGTGACTTCTTATAGGGTCTGAACAGCTCCTTGCACTGTAAAGAAAAAGCATTGGCATAGATGTTCAGCACTAGAAACCCAGGTCTCAGGCAATCCTTTTCACTAATTAAGCTGATTAAATAGCTGGTGGGAAAGCACTGAAGGAACACTGTTTTGGTGAGTGTCTCTGTGTGGACATGGTGGGGCTGAAGTGGGCCTTCTGCAGAACCTGTCAGGTGCTGCCAGTGCTCTGCAGGCATCGCTCCTGCACAGCCTGAGGTTGTGACACCCTAGGAAAAGCAAGTCCAAGGTGACTTGAAAAGGGAAGGGAGGGATTTCCAACACTGGAAATTCCTTCTTAACATTACAGGGCAAAAGGTATAAATGTCAGGGTACAGAAGAGCTGTTGTCCTGCAGGGAGGAAGAAAGGGAACTGCTTTGCTGCTTTTCTCACGCTGCTTCTTCCTGTGGCCAAACCTGGGATGTGTTGCAAACGTTTGCACGTGATGCAGGAGCAAATGCTGTGTCTGGGTGCCCTCCCTTTTGTCCACTTTGTTTTTTGGTCATCTGTTGTGTGCACTGGGCCGTGACTGGAGCTGTCTGTGGTCATGCCATGATGCACCACGGATGGGAAGGTCGTGTCCCAGTGTGAGATTGAGCTTTGTGGCTGCAGTGTAAGTGATGCAGAGGAACCAAACTACTAACCAGGAAGCACATGAAGTGATAAAGTAGCAGTATTTGTTTCAAAAAGCTGAGCAGTGTATGTGGAATGTGATTGTTTTGTTGATCTTTTGTTTGTTTGGGGCTTTTTTGTCTTTTGGTTATAGTTTTCTTTTTCAAACTAAAATTGCAGACAACTGCAAAACAATGATGAGGTAAAAACTTTCAGACATGGAAGAAAGCTGTAGTACGAAGTGTCTTGTCCTGCTTTTTTACTCCCTCTGCTGAACTCCTGAGTTTTATTTGCTCCCTCTCTCTCAAGAACTCGAGATGACACTGACTTTTTCTACAGCTAAATTCGATTTAGTATCTCACAATTTTGAAGGTGTCCTGGTCGAGGCCGTCTGCAGAGCAGATGAGCAGGGTCTTGCGTGGTGGAGCGCTCTCAGTGCCCGTTACAGAGGCTGCCTCCTTCGCGGTGCCAGCCAGATCCTTCCCTGTGGCCTACAGATTGCCAAAGCCATAGGTTAGTCTGCCAGTTCATGCAGACCTTGCATCCTCTCTTTAAAAAAACTGCCAAGGACAAACCCTGTCCTAAGGCTCAGAAGCATTTCTCTCCCTGCCAAATTATTTCAGACTGGGATTTCAGAGGTGCTTAATGAAGCTAAGGATTTGATTATAATTAGAAGTCCATAAGAATTAGGTGCCTACTTGAAGTCCCTTTTGGAAATCCTACCTCTAATAAGCGACAAGGTAGACAATGGCCACCCGTTCTTGATGGCATTAATCAAATAGGGGCTGGCAGTCATTTAAGTGGCAATAGGTGGTTACAATGGGCTCATTGTAATGCCACGCTGCGCCGTCCTAGCTTTTATTGCTGGCAAAGGTACCGTGGCTGGCCTGCTGCAAAGCCAGAGTGAAAACAATCAAAATCCACAGCCACTTGCACCTTTGTGGTCCAGGGAGGGGGGTATTCTCTCTTGGAAAGGGTGATGGCTGTTTTCCTCATGTCAACCTTTGTGTAGGTAACTCCTCCACTCATCTTTTGGGAAGCAACTCTTACATAACCGACTTCAACACAAGCTTATGTTGCTGAGTGTGTAGGAAGAGAAGTCCTTTCCTCTCTGACACGCTCTGCTACCTTGAAAGATTTCTTCCCTGCAAATTTGATCCCCAAATATATGTTAGAGGTGAAATTGAAGCTGGATTCTGCTTTGGTCTCACTACGTTCCACTCTCCCTGCCCGTGCTCACCTGGCTGGCTGTGCCATCCCCACTGCTGGCCCTTGTCCTGGCTCCAACCACTTCATCCCTAATGCTTGTCTCCTCCATGGGACACGGACGCCCTTTCCCTTCTCCACAGCCTCGCTCACACCAGGTAGGAAGGGACAACTGCCCCTGAGTTGTGTTGGGACCACAAGGTGCTGGGGTGACTAAGGTAACTGGGGTGTCCAGGCACCGGTTCTAAGTTCCGCCAGCCATGGAGACTGTGGAGCCCTCAGGCCCCACAACACTGCGGCCCTATGGGGCAGAGTCACCTCTCCCCATCAGTTTTGCCATTTGATTTGTGGTACTAAAGACAGAAAAGTCTGGATTTTCCCCTTGCTGGTAGTGGTTGGGATGTTCAATACTGCCAATGGCTCCCGTGGGCAATGGGAGGGAAGGGTCCCTTGCTTTGCTTTGTTTGCACCTCTGGGAGTGTGGTGGAGTCTCTGGGTGCTGGATTTGAACCCGCAGCGAGTCCAGCTCCTGGAACTGTGCATCAGTCCAGGTTATTACGGCCTCTGAAAGTGGTGCAAAGTGCAGCTCGGAGTCACGTGTGCGGCTGTGCGCGCTGCGTTGGCGATCTGTGAGTGTGGGTGCAGCTCCCGGTGTGAGCAATCGCAGTTTTCCTCTACAGCTTGTGCACCAGCAAGATCAAGATGGGCCTTTCTCCAGCTCTCCCACTGTACCTGCCGAGCCGTGCTGCGGGGAAACACGGCCACGAGGCAAGGGCCAGAAAGCCTGGCTCATGTGGGGCTGGGGATGATCTCTGTGAAAGGCAATCCCTTTTGATGGGGAACAGAAGCAGAATGAGGAAAAGGGACCTTGGGCTGCACCCTAGGTGTTTTTCAGCGAGCCGGTTGGAGTGGAGACCTCCGTTCCCATCACAGTGTAATGGAAACTCAGGGTTATCTCCACAGATGGCAGTGGAAGGCAACCACAGTGAGATCTCACTCTCCTGGGTAACGCCTCCTTTAAAGCTCTCCTTTTTAGAAAGAATAAATTGTGTTCTCCAGGAAGAAGTCTGGAAAGGCTTAGGGTTAAAGGGACTTTGTTTTGGAAATTTACTTCGAGGCAAAATGCTTTCACAAAGGAAAATGTGTCAGGCTCCCGTCATGCCCTGACCAGTCAGACAAGTGCGATTGTTCCGTCCCTTGGACAATCAGTGCAATGGCTGCAGCTGGGATTCAGCTGAGCTCCAGTGCCAGGTCGCTTCTGGCACTGGGAGGCATCTCTAGGGCTGCACAAAGGCCCATCTCTCTGAGGTCCCCCTGGGCATGGCTGCGTGGAGGGACCGACTCTGCTCTTGACAGAAATGTGGATGCTTTTGGATGAACATTTCTCTGTGCAGCCAGTGCTGCTGAGCACCCACCGAGCCAGCTGCCTGGTGCAGGTAGTAGACTTGGGAAAGCATCTATAGATGGGCCTTGAAATGGAGACAGGATCTTGGTAGCAGCCTGTCTTAGGGAAGTTTGGCCTTTCCCTGTGGCTGAATTCAATAATGACAAAAAAAAAAATCCATGAAGACAAGCTCTCCCCTTAGGGTGTTTGCAGCGTTTGCCCTCTTGTGCCTGTTTTCTGCCACCCCCATGTCTGAAATCTTGCTGTCAGCTCTGATATGGGGGCTTTGCACAGGCTGGTGCTGAGCAGATGCAAAGACAATGATCTTAACACTCCACAGTCAGGTTTGCGTTGACCATTTGAGGTATGTTACAATTTGTTTAGTCTATGTTAGGATTTTACGGTATATGTTACTTAACAGAAGGTAAGCACTGTGCAGAGGGAAGCAGTGGTGGTAGCACAGGTAAGTGTACCCCTGCTGCTGCAGCCTGGTTGTTGTGAGGACTGTTAGAGATGGTTTGGTTGAAGGGGATGTTATAAAGCAGCTGTTTCTCAATGCTTGTTACCGACTGCCCTCTTGCTGCATTTGCTGCCTGCAATCGTGACATCTGGCCCCAGCGTGGCAGCCAGCTCCTCTCCTTTTCACCTCTGGAGGTTTAAGCCAAGGAGTTGCCAGTTCACATCCTTGCCTCTCAAGTCAGAGTATCAAAGAGTAGCACATTCCCGGCTAATAGGAGCACAAGAGAAATGAAGCTTCTTCAGCACAAGTTTTCACACACGTTAGCAGGTAGATTAAAAGCCATTTAGGAGCTCTAGGGACAGAAGCTGGTTGTTAGCATGGGCATAACCCATATTTGCATGGCCCTATCTCTGTCCTTGTGAGATTACAGCTTCCACAGAGCACGTGACTACAGCATGGAGTGGCTCTCCTGGCTTGTGTACACTTCACTCAGAGGATGGAGAAGGCCTTGAGCTCCCCTTGAAAATCCCAGCCTTCGTTCTTCTGCCTTTCAGTGTGTGCTGCACTTGGAGCTCAGCCAAAGCCAAGAATATAAAAACAGGAGGTATAGATGGAATTCCCTGGCTGGCCCTCAGCTGAGGATCTTCCTGCATTTAGGAGTTGACCACTAACCTGATTGACAGCAGAGCAGTGGTCTTAGTAGCCTTCTTTGTCATCACTTGTCCAGTGGTCCAGCAGACTGGACGGCTGAGGCTGCAAAGTGTCTGTTTTCACTGTTGACCTGTACAATAATCTTCAAAGCTGTACTCTGACCACTGAAGCTACAAACCTTCCCTGTCTCTTGATAGCAGGGTTTGGGGTTTTTTTTGTAGCACTGAGTCAGATTTTAGTTCATTTTGTGCAGTGTTTAAGGTCTACTCCTGTGAGATCAGGCATGAGGCGTGTCTTTGAGTCCTCAGAAGGCTGTGGTTGCATCCTCTGGAATAAAATGTTACTTTCTACTTTGAAGCCTCTGGTGTTGCAGAACGGCATAACCCAGACCACATCTGTGTAAATCTGTCGGATTATATTGCTTTACGGAAGGCAGGAGTGGAGTCCTTTGAAACAGTGTTCTAATTGGATGGGGAAAAGTCTGGAATACAAACAGATTACATGTCTCATATTTCTCCCTGTGAAGGAGAGGAAGCCTAAGTGCCAGTCAAACACACTGCACTGTAACAGTGCTCCTCAGGGAAAACTCTTCCTTTTCCCCTGACAGCTCTTTTATGAATATTAATTTCTACTGTTTGAGTGTCTTAGTCTTCCAGGAGCTGTGCAAGTGCGAACATTAACCACCTTCTCTGGTACAGCAGCTCCTCCAGTGCAAGAGTGGGCATACAGCCAAAAAGAAAACAGTTGTGAAGATGCTCTGTGTCTGCTGCTGTTTGTTATTTGCTGGTTTAGGCAGATGTAGCATGAATACCACGTGTGATGTGATGAGTCAGGCTGCATATAATATATGCAGGCATCTGATGCAATATTTATTTACTGGTAGGTCACAGGGAAGGAGAGCTGATAAACACAGATAAATATACAGGTATTTTACATTATACTTAAACCAACTGCATATACACGTGCTTCAGTTAAACATAAAACCCAGGCAGCGTTGCCAGATGTATTGCAGTGTAATACTAAAGAGGAATTGTAACGAAGAATGTTTTCCAGTAACCTGTTCTTGCCGGGAGGGCGGTGAACGCTTCATTTGATAGGGTGATTAATCAGAGCAACTGCTCGGCCGGTAGGGGCGGAGGCTTTGCTAATTGGATCTGCAAATTCCTTTCCTGGTGCTTAAGGATGATGAAAAGTTTTACAGCCAACCGGAGGCCTGTCTTCTCCCTGCATCTGGATGGCAGTAAATGCAGCTCCAGTTAATCTTGTATTAGGGGAAGAGAGCGGAAAGAATTTGAGCCTAGTTATTGTTTCTACGAGACATTATTAGCGGCATCTTAATACACCAGAGGAGTCCTTTTTTCTAAGTGCTGGGAGCTGCTCATCTAGTTACTTGTTTGAATTGATGTGGTAAAGAACCCAAACAGTTTGTGACCAGTGGTGTGTAGAAACCAGAAATACATCTGCATCTCTTTTACCCACTTCTTGCAAAATGTGATCAGGTGTGTCCCAAGGACTCCTACAGTGGCAGGCACAGCTAGCCCAGTCCTCCCCAGTGCCCCAAGTGACTGGTGACTGACCTCGTGTGCCGCACACCTCCTTGTCAGTACATCTTCAGGTGTTCCTACATTATTTTATGCTTCAGTGGTTTGGTAGATGTTTGTCTTTTAGCTTTTCAACCAGCTGCTAGTGAGCTTAGTAATGGTGTTTGCCAATGTAATGTAACTACTTTTTAAGCTGCTTGAAGTCCTCAGGAACTGAAAGAGCATTATCAGCTTCCGCCGTGCTTTGCAACTTGCAGCCTGTGAGAAACAGGATAGTTAAAAGCTCTCATTTTTATTGTGTTCATAAGTTTCCACGTTTTTATGCAAATTGAGATAGACATTGCTAATGAGATGTTAATAAGCGCATCCCTTTGGTGCTGCTTATAAAAGAAAATCTATACTAGGTTGGGTATCTCTTAATATTGAAAATAATTTAACTTCCTTTGTTAATCTTTTGGCTCTTGTAGTATGAACTGCCCTAGGTGATATCTGCCATACTCACTTCCCCTCCCTAACATATTTACTTGCAAAGAACCAGGAGAAGCCTGGGAAATGCTGAGACTTGTACAGCTGTGCTGAAAGGGCAGCTCTGCCTGAGGAGTGTGCCAGGGGTTTGCTTGGGATTAGCAAGATGTGCAGAGAGGTACCGAATGGGTAAGCCAAATAGGAGCCCACAATGTAGAGGTAAGGAGCAAAAAAACCCCCAAACCTGAAGCAAGGGAGGGAGATGGGCATAACTGTGTGGGAAACCCAGTTGCTCCAGAAACCAGGGAAAGCGCTCTCCTAGTCTCAAAATGGAAGAAAACAGCCTGAAGCAGAGAGAGAGGGGTTCTGTCTGGTAGAGAAATGCCCATCAAGCCAAGGACTCCTTCAGGAAAGCTGTATAGAACTTGGTGACATGTATTTCAATTGGATATAAAGAAAATTAACTCCTGGGAAAAAACCTGGTGGTTGAGAGAACGAAGTGTCAGCTGCCTTGTGCAGATCTTTGTGCCAGGGAGATGAAGTGAGGGGCTCACAGGTCTCCTGGGTGTGTGCCCTGTGTCCTGTGCTCACAGCCCTGCCCTGGGCACGCTGCGAGTCCTCCCCAGCAAACAGCTGCTCTCCCAGGAGATTCTTCCTCTCTTTGCAATCGAGAAGAATAAAATAAATAGTAAAATAATAAAAAACAGGGGAATAAAAAGGGATTTTCCTCTCTTTGTAACAGAGAAATAAAATGTCAGGCGACCAGAAGGGGTTCTCCTGTCCTGTTTTTTGTTTCCAGTCTTGAGGTTTTTCTCTGAACAACAAAACGGGGAAAAACGTGCTGCGTGGTATCTGCACATACAAAGAGGATGGAAAATAACAACTGGTCAGAGCTACTGGGGCTCAGAGCCAGGAGATGGTCTGCATCGGGTCTCTCCCCTCTCCGAGTCATGACACCCTCAGTTTCAAAGCATCCCTTGATGGCAGAAGCTCTTAAATCTGTATCTTTTCCCCCTGCTCCTTTAGAAGATTCTGATATCTGTCTCCAGCGATCTCCTCCTTCTCTCAGGATTGGCAGATTGGCTACGATTCACGGCTCAATCGGTGCTGCTGGGCTGGCTGCCCGCTGGTGTGTAGAGAGATGCAGCTTCTGGGCATGTGATGTGTGCCAAGGTTGCAAGGGGTAAGGAAGTTCAGGTTCCTGGCAGGACTCGGGTCTGATCCCTCTGTTGTCACTGCTGCCCTTTTCGTGCAGTTCTCACTTTGCATTTCCTGGCTTTCTGCTGCTCCCACGTACCTGTGCCTCGCATCGCGCTGCCCTGTGCCTGACCCTGTATGAAAGCAGGATGGCCAGTGCTTGGAGTATTTATAAATTTCCACTCAACAATTACTTCAGTTTGTGAATTCTTTCAGAAGATGTAAGGTTTTGGGGGTATTTTTTTTGTTATTTTGGTTTCATTAAGCAAGAAAAAAGAAAAAAGCAAGGAAATTCCCCTCCAGCCTGCAGTATGTAGCTATCAAGAGAAGTGGCTTCAATTCTCTTTCTTGAAGTATTGAATGCCCTGTTATGCTTAAAATAATAAACCCCAAAATGGGCAGCCTTCTTTACGTGATGGGTTTCGGTCTCTTGCATTGATAGTGCAGAGGAACAGCTGTAGTGAAACGAAGGCTCTGCTGAGGTAGGCAGAAGGGGAAAAAAAAAAATAAAATCTGTGCATGCCATTTAATTTCTGCAATGTTCTGATTCCCTCCTACCAGCTTGAAAATGCTAAACATGATCCTTTGTCTGGCATATGGGGATTTTGAGAATTGTTGCTAATTACTGCAGTTGTGCTATCTAGCTTAACTGGCTAAAATAAATATATTAAGTGCTTTTATGGTCTTCCACAACACGCTGGAATGCAAAGAGGTGCATTTTATGCTGTTTATAGTTCATGGCAGGCATAACTTATATAACATTAATCTGCAGAAAAAAATAGGTTTTGCTGATTTATAGCTTGTATAGTTCACAGCCAAGGCTCTGGATGATAGGATGATGTTTTGTGAGGTGCTGTGTAGATGCAGGGCATGCATCTTGATCCTGGAAGCTGGAGCCTCATCACCAGGCTCTGGCAACCTCACTACAAAGAATTTTTTCCTTGTGTTCTGATGGAACCTCCCGGGTTCCAGTTTGTGCCCATTGCCCCTTGTCCTTTCAGTGGGCACCCTTGAAAAGACTCTGACCCCATCCTCTTGACAGTTGCCCTTTAAATACTGATAAGAACCCTTCTCAGTCTTCTTCAGGTTAAATAGACCCAGGTCTCTCTGCTTTTCCCATTATTTTGATTAAAATTTAATATGAAGTTAGTATCAGGCTCCTAAGCAGCATATCTTGAAGTGGGAGTATTCTAAGGTCTAGATAAGTGCTTATCCAGAAAAAGAAGAAAGGTATTATGTCTGCTCAAGAATCTTTTTTTATCTCCTTTCCTTTTTATTTTTTTTTTAGTGAAGATTGTGTTAGTCATCAGATTCCACCTAGATTCCTGTGTCTCTTGCCTCAAAATCTCAAATTTGTGTTATCTGCTGTTGTACCTAATGTTTACCCAAAATGTGAGAAGAGCATGCTGTGAATGTCGTGCTGCCGGATGGAACGTGATGAATAATTATGGCGTGGCTGAGCAATGCCAGCCAGAGGCTCAGAGCACTTGGTAAGATGTATATTGGGGGGCAGTCATAAACCACAAAGAGGATTAGTGATAATGATGAGAAGATTGGCATGTTCTGAGCTATAATTTGGTTTAGTTTGACATAGCTCTCTGTAAAATCGTGAGGACTATTAGGCTGTGCTAGTAATTAGCAGTATTTCACCTATTTGAAATTAAAGCACTGTGCAGGCTTTGCAGATGGGGGGGGGGGGGGGGAAGGTAGTTTTTTGTTGGTTTTTTTTTTCTGGTAGCTTGAAAACAGGGGGGGGAGAAATTTGTATAAACTTTTGAAGTAAAATTTGGAAAAGACGGGAAGGCGGT
>WTSP01002948.1:0-51898 GCA_025331215.1 Actenoides lindsayi
AGCGGTAACGGCGGGGCGCGGAGCGGCCGAGTCCCGCCGGGGATCGCGGCGGCGTTCAGCCTTCCGCGCCGCTCCGCGCCCGGCTCTTCTGCGCAGACATGCAGTGAGCTCCTTCCCTCCCCATGACGGGGAGATCTGCCTCCAGCTTGCTGTACGCGTGGAGGGGAGTCTGGTGTGCGTGCTTGCCGGGAGGTGAAAGCAGCAAGGGCAAAGGTAGCGGCTCCGCAGCTGCGTTCCGCGCCGTGTTTTCAGTCGCTTTTGTAGGAGCTGTGAAGCCGCGTCCCTCCGGAGCTCTCGGCAGCGAGTGTGTTTCACCCTGCCCCAGAACGCTGTGGAGGATAGTTTCATCTACGGGTCGCTGTGTTTTGATGTCATCGACGACAGAGTTTTTCCTTGATCTAGAAGCAGGAAATCTTAAAAATACGTTTTTCCTTTTTTTATTCTTTGTTGGTTATACTCTTTCAAATTTGTGCAGGCTTTTGGATGGTTTTGATGGTAGAACTAACACTTCTGAAGATGACACCTAGTGTGCCTTAGTTTGCCGCTGTTGCTTAGAGCCTTACATGCAGCAGGTGCGAAGAAGGTAACCTAACACAACATTGCATGTAGCGGAGTTTAGCCAGCGGGAAACTTTTGTAGCTAAAAATATCTTTAATTTCCAGTTCTGTAGTTGTTACTTGGTTTGTAATTGTATGGTTTTGATAGTTTGGTGGGTTAAACGTGTTACACCGTTAACACTTGTGATTAGCTTGTGGTTTCTAAGATAACCATAAAAAATGAACTTCTCTGAGTTTTCTATTGTGATGTGTTACTCCTCCTTGTGTTAATAGGAGTGTAGGCTTTGGGCAGGTTTAGGCTTGGTAAGTTACATTTTATAGCTTTATCCAGTTTCTTCATTGTGTGCTGATCTCCATGGTCTGGTTCACAGATGCCTCCTGCTCGTTTTTATTCCCTGTCCATCTGATGGTGCTCAGTTGTGGAAGGTGTGTGTGAAGGGCAGAACATACAGAAGCTGTGATCAAACAGGGCCATACGGTTCTTTTCTCTAGTACCTCTGTAGCTTAGAAAGCTTAAGTGGGAAGTACATCTGTGCATAAGGTCTTCTGTAAGGTTTGTAGGTTGCTTAACTATTGAATGGGCTCTGAGAGGTGTAATTAAACCAGAGCTCACCCAGCTTGTCAGACTGCCTAGGGAACTGGTCTAACACTGGTTTTCCCCAGTGTTATCTGTGGGTTACTGGGGATCCCTGAATCAGGACATATAGCTTCAGGTAAGATGACACACACACAAACTTTTCTGAAATGTGTGTGTTTGCTGTGTTTGAAGGGAAACACTTGTAGAATTCTACGTGCAAATTACGCATGTGATTTCTGATCTCTTTCCAGGTGAACAGCATGATTGGAGTTTGTTCTCCTGTGTGCCATTATCCTCTGTGTAATTTGTTCTAGAGCTCACAACTACAGCATGGCCTCACGAGCCTCCCCCCTGTGGGTGCTGGGGAGAAGAACAACAGTGCTTACTTGTCACAGAGGCCTTATCCTTTGAACCCTCTCGCAACAGCTGATGTGGCACCACTTCCCCAGAACGTGTGCTTGATGTGTCACACATACGTTGAACTTTCATCTAAGCTGGAAACCCTTACAGTAGGAAAATAAGACCAAAAGATACAAACATTCCTGTCATATCTCTACAGGATCAGTTAAGGCCCAGCACTGAAAACCACTGTTTGTTTGTTTGCTTTTCTGAAAATGGAACTGGATATTTCTAGTTCAGCAAGCCCGAGATGATTGAAGAGACTCGGGCGGTGAGACAGTGCTGTTACTGGGCACGTGAGACTCTAGAACTCAGTGGCTGAATACTGAATCTCAGACACTCAGGGTTTCCTAGTTCTGCACTGGAGAGAGGTGCTTCTGTGGAACAGTGTGAACTTGCCTGTCTAGTTAGGTCTTGAATGTCAAGAGATAAGTTATTTTGCATGGTGGAAAATCTTAGTTCCTTTGCTTTGTGCCCTGAACGGTGCACGTCTTGCAGAAGCATGCACAGTGTGTTGCTTTGAGGTGTCTGCTCCAAGTATGAGTAAGTTTGTGGGTGAATCGATGCTAAATATGGGAAGCTTGCCTATTGCCTAATATTCCCACGTCAAATAGCAAGGAGATGAAAGATGAGGTTTATTTTGATGGTTTCATGTAAACGTGACAGATAGGGAGCTGGTGTACTTGCAGAGGAGCACTTAAGGTGGTTGAGAATTTTACTGTGTACCAGAAGCACACTTTGGGAAACATTTTACTTTCCTTAATCTGCAGAGGTTATTTTTTTTTTCAAAAGGAGTACTGGTAGTACTAGTAATTCCTTCTGCACAATCAGGAGGAGAGGTAGAGGTGCAGGAAAAAGTGTTGCATCCATACCAGGTTAGGAACTACGGTACTTTTACTGCGTCTGTGGAATGCTTGAGCAAGCTGTTGGGCCAGACAGCTGTTAACTTCTGTCTGGGAACATTCGAAAGACTAGAACATCGGTGTGCACTCCACTGAATGTCAGACTTCACCAACAGTGCCTTTTCAAGTCACTGGAAATGTTTGAATGCTTGTATGTTAAAATTAATAGTAAAAATTTAATCTTTTAAATTTCTTGTCTTATTTTTGAAATTCCCTAAAATAAGTGTTTTGGTTTTCTTTTCTGGTATCTTCACAACGGGCTTAGTTCAGGAAGGTAGCAGTGGATGTGCTTTACGAGCCATGTGCCTTAGTAACAGAGTAGGGACAAGGAAGAGTCACTATTTTATCCTGGGGAAAAAAGCAGTGTAGCAATCACCTTAGCGACAGTTTTCCTTTCTATTGTTTTTACAAATTATAAAAATAATAAGTAAAAATATCAGTAAATATTATTACTGGTCATGTCCAGATGTTCCTTTTTTCTCATTAAAAATAACTAGTTTCTCATCACTAAATACAGAGCAACTTGAATTTCAGCCTTGGAATTGTTCCATAGTGCTCCTGGTTGTTACGTGCAAGTGATCTGGGTGGAGTCATTTGTAAATGCAACATATATAATAAAAAATCCCCAACACAACAACAAAAAACCAGCAACCAAAAGCAACCCAAAAAGCCAATTGCTAAACAGCTGTGAGGATTTCAGTTACATTTTTAGCCTATCTTGACTCATCTCCCTTGCAGCTTCCACGATGTAAATTCCACTTCAGAACAGTTAGCAGAAGTTCTTTGCGTGGTGAATTTGCAGGTCATGCAGGTGTCTGTACTGTAGGCAGCACGGCTGACACTCTACCCAGAACATACCCACAGTCTGCATTACGTGGGATTTTTTTGCTTTCGTTTGTATCTGTCTCTTTGTAAATGAAGAAATGCTGTATACAGAGGGAAATAAGATGCGTTTAGATGCTCATTCTTTTTTCTCTCTTCCGTTGCAGAAATGAGCCGTCAGACTGCTACAGCACTACCCACAGGTACTTCCAAGTGCACGCCGTCACAGAGGGTGCCTGCGCTGACGGGCACTACAGCTTCCAATAATGACTTGGCTAGTCTCTTTGAGTGTCCTGTGTGTTTTGACTATGTGCTGCCGCCGATTCTTCAGTGTCAGAGTGGCCATCTTGTTTGTAGCAACTGTCGCCCCAAACTTACGTGCTGTCCAACTTGCCGAGGCCCGCTGGGCTCCATTCGTAACCTGGCTATGGAGAAAGTTGCCAATTCTGTACTCTTCCCATGTAAATACGCCTCTTCCGGATGCGAGATAACTCTGCCACACACTGAAAAAGCAGACCACGAGGAGCTGTGTGAGTTTAGGCCTTACTCCTGTCCGTGTCCCGGTGCTTCATGTAAATGGCAAGGTTCTCTGGATGCTGTAATGCCACATCTGATGCATCAACATAAGTCCATTACTACACTTCAGGGAGAAGATATAGTGTTCCTTGCTACAGACATTAATCTTCCTGGTGCTGTTGACTGGGTTATGATGCAGTCCTGTTTTGGCTTTCATTTCATGTTAGTGCTGGAGAAACAGGAAAAATATGATGGCCACCAGCAGTTCTTTGCAATTGTACAGCTGATAGGAACACGCAAGCAAGCAGAAAACTTTGCTTATCGACTCGAGTTAAACGGTCATAGGCGGCGATTGACTTGGGAAGCGACTCCTCGATCTATTCATGAGGGAATTGCAACAGCCATTATGAATAGTGACTGTCTAGTCTTTGACACCAGCATTGCACAGCTCTTTGCAGAAAACGGCAATTTAGGCATCAACGTAACTATATCCATGTGTTGAAATGGCAATCAAACCTCTTCAGGCCAGTGTTTAAAACCGTTGCATTTAATTTAGCAGAAACTAGGGTAACCATCTTTGACTGTCAGACAAATTACTTGGTAGATGGAGGGTAGACGTATGAAGGTAAATAAAAGGAAAGGCTGTTAAATTACAGGAAGCAGTTGCATGTAGTAACACTAATATATTTAAAACGTCAACAGTAAACCACTGAAAATATATATACACCCAAAATGGGCATCTTTTGTATTAAGAATTGATTCTACAGGAAATGTTGTAAAATAATTCTAAAATCTTGTTTGTAGATTGATTGTACTGTTGAAAGGATACTGTTTCGTGTTTTTGTTTGTGTTTTTTTTCCTCCCCCTTTGACTGACAAGCCATGTTGAGCGGTCTGGTATCTGGCCGCTGCTTCCCCTCCTCTCCCTCACCCCCCCTTTGTAAGTCACTACATAGTATTGCTGCTGTTTGTGTATATTTTTTGTGTATTTGCTAATTTTTATTAACTTCTAGTTTTTCATTAAATAAATATGACTTTCTTTTCTGTAATTCAGGTTTTTTCTCCTTTTTTTTTTTTTTTTATCTTTTAAAAATAAATACTGGTGTCATCTTTTGATATGCATAATTGCTATGGTAAAACTTATATTTCTGTATGTTTGGTAAATTTTGTCTCTTTCCAGTAGTCAGTTCATTGGTGATACTGTTCTTAATTGAGCTATTTTGTGAATGTACTGAACTTGAAAGGAGTACTTATGTTCAAAGATGTATCAGGAAAGCCAAGCTCCTTTAAAAACAGGTCTAGATGTTGTTGTACTTTGAGTTATCTTCTAACAAAAGTGAACGATTACTAAGAATTTTCTGAGTTTAAAAAAAAACCCCACCACATTTGAAATTTAGAGATGCTTAGAAACTTGATTGCATCTTTTTTCTTTGTTGGTTTTGCAGTACAAAGAAGGTATTGTCTTACACAGTATTTGTAATTATAAAAGCAGACCATTTGTTTAAAAAAAAAAAAAAAGGGAAGTCAGAATGAGATGTTTTCAGTCTTTTATATTTGTCCTTAAAAGAATACCTGGCAAATTAAAAAAAAAAAAAAAAAAAAGAAAAAAGAAAGCCAAACAAAACCCAACCAAACAATGACCAAACAACTTTTGCTTTTTGCTTTAGCTCAAAGTTTGACACATTGATACTCTCGCTCAGTTTGTCTTCATGTCTTTTGGTTGTTACTGAAGTAACTGTCTTGAGCTGATTTTTGTGTATCACTTTAGTGACATGATCCAGATTACAATGCACACAGTCTCTGACAGGTGTGACACACCAGCCATAAAGGCTGTGGAAGGATACTGGGCTTTTTTGCAGACTTGCCTATATGTGAAAAATTTACCCATGAATGTATATGGTATTTGTGTTACAAAACAGAGAGACGGGAAGAAAGAGTCAAGTGAAAAGCTGTTTCATCTCAAGCTGTTTGAAAGAAAACTTTGTCAAACGTAGTAGTAGTGGACATCTGTTTGGGGAGGTAGGCTGGCTATTAACTACTTTTGTAACACATTAAAATACAGTTTATTTACTGTGCCCTGTCTTAACTTTCTTATCAGAAGTTGCTCTATTAAGACAACTCTTGTTCTTATTTTGATGCGTGATGAGGTAAGTAGTTCTACAGGTAAGGAATAAAAAAAATCTATTGGGTTGGATTAATAAACTACTACAGAAATAGCTGACTTCATGTAGTAAAAGTTTCACTTCTTAAAATTTGATAGATGGGCTGCTTGAACTGTGCACAGCTTTCATTTAAAAGATGTACTGGAACATTGTGATGGTAGATAAATGCTTCAACCCCCCCTGCAATCTAGTTGTGTTTTTGTTTGGGTTTTTTTTTCTTATGAATGCACAACTAGTTGTTTGCACTCTTCTGAGTTCAGTAATTTCACCTACTTAAGCTTGTCTGCATTTACCTCAGGTTTGTCTTCTGGTCTTTGACAGAGCCTTGGCTAAATACTTCAAGTATTTTTAGAGGAATACACGGACCTGCAGTCTCAGTAGCCCACTTGTGACTGACTGGTTGCACTGGAGTTTGCCTGCCAAGGTTAGCTGATGTTCAGCTCTCCAGTTTTGTTAAGAAAATCTAGCTAAGAACGCTCCGCAGTCTGATACTAAACGATTAGAGAGCAACAGGGCCGTGTAAGCACACAACCTGTGTAAGGCTGTTCTCTGCTGCTGCTTGTTCTCGGAATGGTTTAACTGGTGGTGTGTCCCCAAAAGAACTGTGAATCCTAAAAACCTCATTACACTGAAGTGCAGTGCTTTTTAGTTAGGCTGAAGCTCAAGACTGTACTTTTGAAGGGGATAGCAGAAATTGCATTTGTAATGAGCTTTAAGAAGCTTACTGGTATGGTCAGACAGGTTTTGTTTAATGGCTTACAGATGACAAATGCTATAGCATAACTAATGTATGCTGACTTCCTCTAATGTAAATGAGTATTACGCCATGTGGTGGTTAAAAAAAAGAAGTGTATAAAACATTTGATGTCCATCATCTGATGGAATGATTAAGCAAACTAGACTTAAGCCCAGATCCTCAAGTATTAGCAGCCTAATTCAGTGGATCTCCTCTAAAGAGTTTGGGGGTCTGGTAAGTAAACTCCATTCTGTTATATATGAAAACATACTAGCAATCTGTACAGTTTATTACCTAATCTAAAATAAATGGTGTATTCAAGCCTGGCATTGTCTTAACATTAGCTGTTTGGTTTAGAAAGTACTATTTTACTTTGGTGCATTGGGAAAGAGGATTAAAATTTGTCTTTAATAGATGAAATTCAGTAGATCTTGCCATTGTCTTACCAGCACTACCTCCATTGTTTTTCATTTCCCTTAAAGAAAAAAAGCCTTAAATGGAAAATGTTGGACAAACGTGGATGTTAATATTTGGGCTCTGTTTTGACACTTCTTGGTAGTTCTTGTTCGCAGTAATGCTTTACAATTAAAGCAGGTGAACTCCTGTATTGCTGCCTGTAGTGTTGTGTTATCCACTGTCTTCAGAGCTACTGTGATTAAAGCATGACTTTGCACTAGGGGGTATTTATTATCTGTAGCAATTTATAGTGTGGATAGAGGAAAGGAGCTACCTGTGCTTGCTTTTTACCTTTGATGAACTTTAGCTATCTTATGATATACCATATATTCTGAGGGACACATGTTTATATCAGGACCAGTGAAATGTCAGTTGCAAAACAGAATAATCCTTAGTGTATTGAAGTTACTTTAAAAGCTCTTTACTGCCTTTTCTTTTGCTTTTTGCTGACCACTGTCAAGAAGAGTGTCTTGTGCAGCAGCAAGCCAAAACAGTAAAGTGTCTCTGTATTATCTGATATAATGGGTAATGCTTAAGTTTTATTTAAAACATCTCAGCAAAGTAACCTAACCAGGTCAGCTCTGCAAGCAGCTGTCAGTAAATGCCTATTACTATGGTCAGAGTGGCATTAAATCCACACACACACACACACACCCCCTTTAGGTACAGTCCATGTGGGCAACACTTGCCAATTGGAGTGGTGTGGCAGAGAAAGTCACTCATTACTTCCTAGCTTTCCAAAAACTGCATTTCTTTCTACATGTGTAACAGACTGCATGGGAATTGCCCGCGTGTCTGTTATCTCAGCAGTGCACAGCAACGCAGGATTGTTACTTGAGCTGCATTAAGTTTGGCAAAGGACTGTTCCCTCCTGCTGGTGTTGATTACAGGCCCAGCAGCACGTTAGTCACCGTCCGTACCTTTCGGGTGTTCTACTGATGGTCTAAGTTTCTTTGCACGCTTTGTGTTTAAGTATTTTGTAAGGCAGAAAGTATTCAGAGACTGTTGTGTCTTACCCTTGGAACTTGGCTAATGAATAAGCAGAATTCTTAAAATAGTGAAACAAAAGGGGGCGTTATTTTTATTCTTTTATTAGATGAAGTTGTCTGTGAGAGTTGTAAAATCTGTTGTAAATCAGGTACAGAAAGACCCACTGAATTTATTACTATCAGTGCTATTATGTTCCAGGTAAATCAGCTTTCTCTCTGTGGAAATGAAAGCAACCCAAACTATTACATTTGATTTATAAGCTGCTTCTGTAATAGGCTCTTGCCCCGATACAGTTTGCATTGCATAAGGACACTTGAGTTTGTTTCAGAATTAATCAGGGAGAATAGACTGTAAAGTACCAGGTTTTCTTGTGTCGTTGCCCCTAGCATGAAAAAAAATGAAAACCTCAAGGGTCTTACATTACATGTTTAAATTTCTGTCTCCTGAGACAAAGCTATAAACTGAGCTACGTTAAAATTACTCACAGGATGCAGTACCTTGTGCAGTTTAATGATCCGCTATTTTCTTGGCATTGTTTTAATTTTATAGGCTAAACTCTGAACGTAGACATCCCAGAATCAAGGTGATTTGTATCAGGTAAGAATGAAGGACTTGTGCTTTATCCCTTCAACACGTCACTAGGCTTTTTCGCAACGCCTGCAAAGTGCGCTCGCCCTACCTCTGGTGCTGGAAGTACAGCTGTGTGCACGCGAACTGGAGCGCAGGACGGCCCTTCCCACACAAGAACTGGTACAGTTCAGGTCTGCGGGAGTGGTTTCCTGTAGTTAGGTTTGAAAAATGATGTCTGCCTTGATCTTGCTACAAAACTAGAACTGAGTGCTGAAAGGACTTACTAATTAAATTTAGGCCATATTGCTTCTGTTCAAATCCCTTCAGCATATTTTTTTAGATTTCAAACCCTTCTTTTTCCTGTCATGCCGCTGTTTCCTAGCGGACGGGGTGTTATTCCCTAAAGAAGTGCTTGTGCTAAGCCAATTTGCTTTTCAGTTACAACCCCGTCTATTTGACTCTTGCTGTACTGCATTTGCTGAACACAGCTCACAGAATGGCCTGTTATTCCCAGTTTGTGCTGGTGTCCTCTTTAAAAGAGGTAATGGCCTGCTGCTACCTCTATACATATATGCCAGATAAGCTAAGGAATCATTTCTCATCAGCTTCAGCTTTCTCATGCTTGAATCTACCAGGAAATGAGTTGTTTTTTTCCAAGGTTCTTTGCTGATGATAGTGAAAAGCAGCAAACGCCCATAAAAGGTGGTTTCAGGTAGTTAACTGCTGAAAGTTATCTTTTTATTTTGATTGCATTTACACCCCCAGTTTAAAGAATCAAGCTTAGCTCATAGTTACACTTGATAAGTGTAGAGTGGATGATTATTGATCTGGTTAAATTTGATACAGAAGTAACCTCAGCCTGTCTGCTTAAAGTTTGCTGTTCAGACGGTCAACTCTGGGCTTAACTGCAAATCCTCCATCGAACGCTGCGTTAAGAACCTCATCCAGACAGCTTGCCATAACAAAAGTCAAATCTTGCCGAACGTTCGCTGCAATTTCTTCAAGATCTTTTTCATTTCTTTGGGGAATGATAATTCTCTTCAGTCCGGCTCGGTGTGCAGCCAGGACTTTGTCTTTAATTCCTCCAACCTAATAACAAGAAGAAATATATATTAAGAAAGAATAAAAATATCAGTTGCACTAATCCCATAGAGTAATTATGGCAATAAAACACATCAAGAGGTGCATTTTAATGAAAGGTTCTCCCGCCCCCAATCATTTAGGAAAGCAAAAATGCAGCAGTAGTCTTAGCTCCCTATATGCTTACTGAGGGAAATCCGTTGATATGCTACAGTACCCTGTCTGTAGCAGTTGATAACAAGAGGGGAAAAATTCAGAAATGGAAAATTCAATGAGGAATGCAGGTGCATGAGCATCAGCAGTGCAAAAGGCATTGCTTCTCAGGAATTTTTTTCCTTAAGATGGCCTTAACTCATTTTTTCCATCGTGCATGCTGAAATCCTGCACCTGCATCACGATAAAGGCAGCATGAGGTGGAAAATAGTCTTAAGTATGCAATGCCAGATGATAAATAACTTGAGTTGTACAACAGGAAACGCAGAGAAAAGAAACCTGTGCTCCAGAACTGCAAAGATAGCTTTGTGTTGGAAAGAGAAGCATCGCTTCAATAAGCCACCTGAGTTTGTCATGAGATAGAAGGGGTTTAAATAAGTTTTTCTCTTAGTTACAGCTGTAGTATCTTCCCCTTGAACTCTATTCTAATCCTGTTCCAAAACTATTACAGAAGAAACTTGTAAAATGATGCCACTTTAGAGCAGAGGAAAGGAAAGCTTTGTATTGTAGCACAAGGGGCAACATTGAGGCTGCTGGAACCCAAGGTAGTGAACCAACCGTGAAGTCCTCCCAGTGCTCGCTCTGGTCGGGACGGTGCTACACACTTGCCCCATTGCTTGCTTTCAGGCAGCAGATGCAGTTAATGGGAATGCTCATGGGAATTAACTCACTATTAGTAGATTCTGGACAGCATTCAGAAAGCAGGTAAACCTGGTTTAATATTTACAGATACCTGGGGTTTGCACCCACCTTAAGCAGTAGGCAAAACTTGGTCACTGGTGCAATAAAGACAATTTCTTTAGAAAGGTCAGCAACCTCGCACCAACTGAGAGTTAATGCACTGTTTATTTTTCAGTAGAGCCCTGACAAGGCAATCCTGTCAGTCTGAACTCCAGCAGAATGCTCTGTCACAGATCCTTCTACGTCTGCTACCTTACCGTGTTCTCTCTGGTTTAGGCTCATGAAACAGAATGCTGGTTTCCAACTTCCTCTTCCCTTGTCCGTCATCTGGCATGAGATGGTTGCTCCCTTACCTGCTTAGTCCTGCCAGGCTCTCTTTGAAAACTTCCCTTTGCCCTTGTGCTTTGAAAAAGCTTTATGGGAAGACCATTCAGCTGAACTATATACAAGGAACAAAATTTAAGACTAATCTATAAAACACAGACTGAGAGATTGTTTCAACAGGAACACGCCTGCAGTTACGGGAAGAGCTTTAAGAAACAACTTTTGGAAGAAATGGGAGAGAATTCTGCAGTAAACGTTTGAGGGAGCACGTTTAGAAATGGCAGTACATACTTGCAATACATCCTGAATTTCAGGTTGTCTAGGTTTCCTTTCTAGCTAGACATTTTACTGTGCTTTCCCTGAAAAGAGCACCAAGGTTAGAGAATTAACATTAAATGCAAAGCAGTCGAAGCGTGGTACAGTCCTTGTGCAGGCTGGCTGCCATCAGCCTCTTACAGCTGCACCAGAAGAGACTGGATTGCTGGGAAGGAAAGACCCATCAAGACTTTGCTTTTGTAAAGGGCTATAAACAGATTTTACATCCAGAATAGGGAGAATTAATACAACTTAGCTCTTTTCTCAAATGATGCTTACTGGAAGAACAAGGCCTCTTAGTGTAATTTCTCCTGTCATGGCTACATCTGAACACACCAGCCGCCCACTGAAGAGTGAAGCAAGACAGGTTACTATGGTAACACCAGCAGATGGTCCATCTTTTGTGACAGCTCCAGCTGGAAAGTGCAGATGGATGTCAGTGTTGTCAAGGAGATCAAAACTTCCAGAAGCTTAAGGAAAAAAAAAAAAGAATGGTTTGAATGTGAAAATTCTAAACCCATTTTGTTCCAGGTCTGTTTTCTGAAAGCCCACCAGAGAACTAAGTCTTAGCACTATTTTTTAACAGTAGGCTGAAAAAACAACACTATATTGCAGAGGCCCTAGAAAAACAAACAAAGAAACCCCAACACGCGTTCCTACATCCAGATTCCTAGACAAAACCACAACCAGTTAACTAAAAAGCTTGGCAGTTGTATGTGTTGGGAAATTGAGTAGGGATGAATGTAGAAACCATGTAATGCCTACATAGAATTTTTTTTTCTAATGCCCTAAACCATAAACATCAACGTTCAGAGAACATACCATCAAATCAGCACTCCACAGAAACCAAACGTTAACCAATATTATTAAGAAAATCTCTCACATACAGCTTTTTGCCTTACTTGACCTGTAGGACGTAACTGTGCAAACTAGAGAGGGAAACAGGTACACAGACAATGGCAGCAGCTTTCTGGACACTAATTAGTTTTTTATCCTATCTGAGCTTCCCTAAATAATGGCAAATACTGGACAATTATTTGACTATTCAGTCAGTGATGAAACTAGAAAGCACATTTCCAGAATTCTTGGGAACTTACTTAAAAAAAACCAAAGAGAGTTAAAAGTTTCTTAGCTGAAGTCCTACTGCACCACTGTTCAACAGCCACTCAAACTCAACTAATTCTCAAAATAGTAAGACTACCAAAACCCACCCTACTTTTAATAGAAACTCTGTCCTCATTCTAGAGGAAAAGTACAGCCTTGCATATCTATGTCTACATCACAAAAGTACTGCTGGAAAGCTGGAATGTAAAAAATGAGTAAGGAGAAGCATCTTGGCACAGAGGCTGTCCACAGCCTTCCGGGTTATCGCACGCACTGGCCATAGTAGGGGAATCTGCGGCAACAACTCCTAGTCTGCCTCGACTGACCTCTTTGCCAGGCCACTAACACGTTTCACCTTCACTGTAGCACTGATTGCTGTAAAATTCTGTCTCTGTTAAAGCACCACTCGATACATTTCCACACTAACCATGGGTGACTTCCACTGTTACTAAGCAACCCTACAATCTGCTGAATTATTAAAAAATACGCAGTTTTAGGACATGTAATTTCCATGCAATATTAATGCTTCCTTTACGTGCATCCCTGCACTAAGGCCAGTGGATGCAGTCAGGCTGTAGGCTGCAATGCAGCTGTGCACAGCTGGTCATTGTTTCCCCCCTACCGTTGGTTAGCTGGTATCTCTTGGCGTTGCTGCGCAACCAGCTGATTGCAAGATGCGCCGACTCCTTCATGACATCTCCAAGCTGCCCGGTCAGGGTGAGCTGCCCTTCTCCATCCATGCGACTGGCTTCTACAAACATGATCTCTCCCCCTAAGGGAGTCCAGGCCAGGCCTATGGCTACTCCCGGCTGACTTAAGCGTTCAGACACCTGAAGGAAAACAACGCAGGAAATAGTTGTAAGGAAACTATTGCAACAAACAGTTTGACAGTTACCTTCAGAACAACTGCACCCCTTAAAACTGCTGGCTGAATGATTATATGACTTAATCCATCTGCCAGAGGTATATCTGCCCTGACTCTGTTTGTTACTTATATGAAAAAGCCAGTTTTGTTCCCAAGTGTTGCGTAAAAGCCTTTTCAAAGGTGGCTGCGTTGCCCAACACGTTGATTTTGTTCATTGCAAACATTTATAAATAATTCTGAAGGGTGAAACCGTGAGTCTGCGAGCAGGCTGGATGTGAAAGCTGGTGGGAAATCTGACTGACCTCCATTAGGAAACACAAGTGGTTAGTTGAGCAAGTTCTACCCCAAACAGGACTATGATCTACTTATCTAGAAGTCTGCTTATGCCCAGTTACTGGTGCAAGTAACGGAGGTCTCAGAACGCCAGTCTCCTGGGTTAAGGGAAGAAAAAAGCAGCAGGATGTTTTCCAGTAAAGTTACATGTTTAGGTTGCGTTTTTTTCTTTGTCTGAGAGATTCTTTTAGAATATCCAGAAAGTCCTTTTGTTTTACTGAGCTTCAAGGAGACAACGAAACCCTGATGAGAGATCATACAGCTATTCAGCATGTTCTCAGTTACTAAGTTATGTCTTTATTACAAGGCAGAAAAACTGAATGAATTTCTACTGTGTTGGGCAGTGATTAAAGCAAAATACAAATATTTATAAAATAAAGTAATAGGCCCATTTTAAAAGAATTTTGACTCTTACTGAAGTGTAGAATTGAAGTTAATTTAGGGATGAATTCTTCATTTAACTGTTCAGAGAATTTAAAGAAATGTTTAATTTCTTGGGTAGAAAACAAATCAAAAGATCCTCACAACAGAACCACGGTAAAAGAATTCCCATCCTGAAATCTGCATTTCTAGTTACATTTAAAATTCTCAAACTACTTTTATCCCTTTTAAGTGCATTTCACATTCCCTTTTGTCCTACTTGCAAATCCAGAAAAATGGATAGGGTGTTTTTTTTCCCTCTAGCATCAACTCATTCTGCACTGCACAATTTAACCATAAGGCCAATGCCTTCATTTTGCTTCTTTCCAGGAGGCAGCAGTGAAGTAAACCAAAGCAGCCACTGAAAAGGCAGAGCTGTGTGTACACAAAATGGACTCACTTTGCACCATCAGCCCAGCTGCAAGGTGGGAGAGGTCTGCACAGGAGCACATACAGCCGTGTGTGTACCTCTGCTCTGGAGGCAGCAATACTTGTAGGGCCTTGCTGTGGAGCTGGCTGGACTGGAAACATTTGCAAGCTCCAAAGATCATAAGTTATTAGATATTCTAATCCCTTACTAAAACACGTCTCTGTGAGGCCACTCGAAATGCTGCTTCAAGTGCCCAAGTAGTACATGGGTCTGAAGTTAATTTGAAGGCCAAGAGCAGCAGCAGATTGCCCAAGAACAATGCAGCCTCGCCGGAGTTTAGCGCAACAGAAAGTCTCTTTCTAAACAGAAGCCAAACGTTAGCATTTCAGTATGGGGCTGAAATTCATCCCCATCATAAAACCAGAATAAAAATCAAGACCATAAAATTCTTAATGCTCAATTTCTTTCCTGTTTCACAAATAGAAAATGGCTTCCTTTATGCAGTAAGAGTGAACAACTATTCACTCTACAGCTGGTACATCTGGTTACTGGCCAAAAAAAGATGCACATTTGAAAAAAAAAAAAGCAAGCTCATTTACACACACACACAAATTGTGCTACTTGTAGCTGTAGGCAGCTCAGCTAAATGACAGGAACAACTTGCTCATGCAAGAGAACCGGGGAAGCAAAAAAATAAAAGTTAAGCATTTAAAGTCCTACAAAATCAAGTTAAACACACATAACCACAGCTTCTGCTTTGGTCCAAGACACTTTGCCAAATGCTGTACTGAACTATCAAGCAGAGTCACCTTCTGCCTCGGATGACTCAGATTGCCAACGTGCCCCTCCCCCGGGACCCAGTTCCTGGTTTGCGGGAGCTGCGCACACGGCAGAGGCCCCGGTGCCCAGGCTGGCTGCTGCAGCGCTGCGCTGGCACGGCAGCTCCTGCCACCACAAGGACTCCAGCCCTCAGAGTGGGCCTAACCCCGGGCCACTTCTGAGGTGTCGGCACCAGCCATTGTGTTTGTGTTTAATTATAAAATGTAGGGGGCTGGGACAACGTTGTACCTTCTGATCCTGCTTCGTGGGGCAGCAAGTCAAACGATTTGACTCCTGCGCGGCCTGGGTGCAGGTTCAGTGAGCTGGAACAAGCAGCACCCCCCAATCACACCTGCAACTCCTGAACGCTGGGGAAAGGGGCCAACAAAAGAGACCAGAGCCCCTTTGGTAAGTGCCAAGTTTGCCTGACAAGATTAATGGCCACAGCAGACAAGTGCTGTTACTGTACTGTAAACTGCTGCTAACTCAGTTACACAGGACGTGCACTGTTCTGTAAAACACTGCTGAAGTGCCAACACCCAAATCCTCTCAGGCATAAACCCTTGACCAAGTCTGAGACTGGGGCTGGATCCAACCTCCCTCTCCAAAGGAGAGCAAGGGCTTCCATTCTGAATCTCCTAATTCAACTGGAGGGTCTTCCTTACCCCTTTCACTCCCAGTCTTCTCAATATTAGTCATGGACTGCTGACTGGGTCCAAGATTGGATCTAGGTGCACCTAGCTTCCTCTCTGAGCAGGAGTTCAGAGAGCAAGGGGGGGTCCATTCTGAAAAGCTAGTGAGTCAATGGCAGGGCCACCCTTACCCCTGCTAGTCCCAATTCCTGTGAAAATCATCCTGGCCCAACTCCAAGGCACTGTATTATTTCTCACACAAGTATTCTAATCCAATCATTCTAATCGACTTTGTAGTAAGTAACATAGTGACCATGCCACCAACTGAAACCTTGATTAACCTTTGTTCAATTTTGTTAAATTCTATCAAATCCATTTAAGATTTGTCAAATTGTTAATCTCCCTCAAGAAATCATACTGCAGTTCTCCTATTGAGATGCATTGCACTCGTTCCACAGCAAGCATGATCCTAACTCAGGATTCCACAGGTAATCTAAAGGGGAACCACTCCTCCCGTGACACTGGTTTAGGGACTTGAAAGTCCCTAAAAACACACACATAAACCCCACCCAACTATACCATACCTAGAGAAAAGTGTGTCATATTACATCAAACATATCTATGAAGTGTTAACAGTGAGCTCCATAAGACTCAATCCCTCCTGGCACGTCTGAAAAATTTCTTCTCATAAAAATTCAGAATTTAAATTAGAAAAAAAAAAACATAATAAAAAAAATCCCTTACTTACACCTTTTAAAATAACTTCCAAATAAAAATGACCAGTAGAATCAGCTGATGACTGGTCACGTCTGTCAGATGATGGAAGAGGAGGTCACTGACCCACATAAACAGTCTGGTTTTTTGTCAATTCTTGCAGATGAGTTCAGCCCAGCCACAGTTTAGCAGCAACCCGAGTAGATAAACATGTTGTCAGATAACATTTTAGCTGCCCAGATACTGCACAATTAAAGTCTTAGCATTTAGTGCAGTCGTTTATTTTAAAATATTTAAAGTTATTCCAAGATAAAGGAAAAGAAACATCATCTGCAAGTTTGCAGCTTTGGAGTTACTTTGTAAATCAGCAAAACTGACAACAAGCTATTAAGTCCCAGATGCATAACGGGGAGATAACAACCAGTCCGAAGTTACTCGCTGGTCTTTAGCATCTTTGTTATCCTTCTGCAGGTTCTCCCAACTGACTGTACAAACTGTTTTTTCTAGGCTACTCTTCTGATTCGTTCCCTAGCAAACCACAGCAGGCAAGATACCTAACAGCAGCTTGCCTTTCATCACCCCAAGATTGATATTTCTTAGGTAAAAATGCCTATCCTAAACCTGAGCTTTCTACAGGTTTTGCTTCTAAAAGATAAGCTAATTTGTTCCTGAATGAGAATTGTGTATGTCCCATGAAAAAGAGCTATTGTTTTATGGCATCTACACTTTCATTTCCTAGAACGAGTAATTTCACTGACCAAAAGCTTTTGTCAATTCAGGATACAGACCATGGTGCCAGTAATGTTTGTTTTGTTAGCTGAGCAGAGTTAAGGGTTGGAACAAAGCAGGGGAAAAAAAAAAAGGAGAGAGAAAATAGGAAAAAAGCTAAAATCCAAGTCAAAAGATAAAGATTTCCACTCTGGATATGTTATAAACCCTTTCCCCCAAAAGCATGCTGTGCTGAAACATTTCATTAAGTCTTTTACACTTTAAACTAATGTCCAGATTATTCTTCCAAAGCCTTACTATGTGATTTATTCCAACATTTGTTCTGTAGGGTGACACATAAGATTATTTACTCGTGATAAATGAATTAATCCTACAAGTATGAGTTGAGTATTCTGTCATGGCTTTCTGCTGGGAGACCTCTGCAGAAAATACACAAGCAAGGAGCTGAAAAGGTGAAAGATGAATCACTTGTTTTACGGTATTCCCTGAAGGACAACAACAGATCAATTAAGTCCTGTCCTGTTTTCAGTTCTGTTTGCTCAGTCTTACCCAAGTACTGACACGGGGGCTGCCTCCATGCTATCTTTCATTTCAACTCATTATAAATGGCAAAATGCAGGTCAAAGGTGAAGCTCTGAAGGGTAGGTACAAAAGGGAGAGACACACACTGCAGACAACAGAACCACAAAACACAGCAGCAGCCAACCTGAAATGCCTGTCATGGAGAAAGGAGCGACGGTCTTCGTTTGAAAGAATCTTGGGGGCACTTGTGATAATTCAAAGGAATAATAGGTTAGTGGGGAAAATTCATTAACACGGGAGTTTTGTGGCCGAGTAATTAACATGTGAAAAATAAAGTGTGTGCTGAAAAATATTTACTAATTAAAAAATACAGCAAATAGTACATGAAAATAAATCCTGAGCTGCTCAGGGAATTGATGCTGTGTGGATTCATCTCTAGTTCTATTTATGCACTACTTAATTTGCCTGCTAATTATGGAAATGTTTAAAAAACCCCTGATACACAGGTCAAAAGCTTCAGTCACTCTTATTTCAGCTTACACAGGCCAACAGACCATGAAATGCTTATACGCATATTCATGGCAACTGTTAGTGGAAAGAAACCCCAGCCCAAACAAACCAAAACCCAGCCCAGCACTCATGTATTTGTATATTTGGAGTTAAGAACCACACTTTTAAATTTTACTTGCACTACTCATTCCTGTAGAAAAAGTACAAACCAGCAGAAATCACTTGCCAACAGCCACGCTTCCAAATTTAAATGAATAACCAACTGCAGAAAAAGTTCAAAACCAGGCAGAACTCGATGTTAGCAAAGTCACCTGCTACCATATTTCTTGGCCTATGATCTAATTTTTAAGAAGTAGGGTAAATTTATATTTATTTGAATTAATTCTACTCTTGACTGGGAACTAGGAGAGCAGTCGTAAGTGACCAACTTATTTTTCAACTTACTTCTAGCACCTTTATGAAACTAATAAACATGGTTTGCAGCAGTCAGAGTACTGGCTTGATTACCAAGTTCAATTTACTACAATGCCTTTATGTGCACCTGCAATTCAAGTACCTAAAGGCCAAATAATCCTGCAACACTTTAGCTCCAAAGACCAGATGTCTGAAACATGTAACATACTTCAAAATTCAGACAGAATGTTATTTCTCAGAAAAAAAATCCCACATGCCATTTTTTCAGTAATTGTTTCTAGAAGTCAGGCCATGAGAAAATACAGACTGGTAAAAATGTCCATAGCATGATGGCTGCAGTCCCTCCAAATTCAGCTGAAGTATATCCACACTACTGCCTTAATTAAAATGGCCCGGAGCTGTCTTGGCCAATTTTATTATTGGGTGTAGCAGCTCCTGAGTGATGAAAAAGAACACAGGTTGCTTACAATAAAGCAATTTGCCTAAAGAGCAATGTGTTCTAATTTCTGAAAGTAAAAAGGAATAAATCAGAACACAAATGACCCATGTGAAAAAAAACCTCAGCCAAGGGAGTCCTAAGGTACTGGTCTATTGATCACTTGATCTTCCGCGCCCCTCATTCCCCACAGCTTCCACTGCCACCATCACCATCCTCTAACACAATAAATAGTGCTGTCTTCTTTCAACTTCATTCCTTATTTCTGTTTCTTCATTAAGAATCTCTTCCATGACAAAATCTTCACATCCAAAAATCTCAGTTCAGTTCTAAAAAGTGACTGACTCCTTCATGGTAATCCATTCTCTCCTGCTTCCCTTGTGTATCTTGTCCCCTTTTTGTTCTCCATACCTCACTGGAGTCTGGTTCCCTCCTCTAAGAGAAAACTATCACAGGTAAGTTCTTAAATATTTTAATTTTTTCTCTTCTGGAAGTTTTCCCTTCATTTCTATTTTCTCCTTAGCTTACTGGTTTACTGATCTTTTCCCCAGGATAGACAGAAAAATTTAGCATTTCATCAGCAACTGGTTTCCTGTCATAGTGTTTTTTATATATATATATATATTTATATACATACACACACACACACACAACTTGCACTCGGTCAGTTCAGCTGGACATGAAGTAAAGCAGAGAGTAACTGCAATTAGTGAAAAGAGAATCCTAAACTAACAAACTACTTTAAGTGATGGCATTTTCATAGAATGTAGTAAAATGCAAATGAGAGAAATAAAAAATCCTGGAACATGCCTACTGAGCAACAGAGCTGATACCAGGAAGCTGAAGGTGCCTGACTGATCACAGAACATTTTTAACACCTAAGAGTCACACTCACCTAAAGAATCTCTGAGAACTTCTGGTGAAAACTGAAGTGGTTTTAATATCCAAAAATACTGTCTGGCTTTAGGGAGGTATGTGGGACAGTCCTTAACACAGCTGCCTTAGAGACAGGAGTCCTGGGTTCTACTTTTGGCTTCCTTCCCAAGACCACCAAACATCCCCCAAACAAACCCAAAGCTGTTATAAACTCAAAAACCACCACACATTCTTAAGCACTGCTGCAGGCATCTTTGCTAACAGAAAGTCATGTCATTATGCTATTCATGTACCTTGAATTAAAACAAAACAAAACCTACTTTAGGTGAAAAAACACTTGGTGGAACACACAGAAACACAATTCTGTTATGGATACACTTTTTAAGAAGTTAGTGTTGTATAAACTCAATAGCAATAAACCAGACAACTGGCCAAGCCCGACAGCAACAGCAATCAGAAACCAACGAGGGTGTTACCTCCATCTCGTACATGGGTGGCCCCAGGATGTCTTTTAAAGCGTGGAAATCAATTAAGATTGGCATCTCAGGTGGCAGAGCCAGGTCAGCTGTCTCACTGATGGACTCTGGTTTTGCATCTTCCGTGACATGCTCTTTGCAATCTAGGAGAAGAAACTCTAACTTAGGATTTGTAGCCATCTTTTTTTGACACAGGAATTAAAAAAACCCAACCCAACACAACAGATAAAAAGAAAATATTCAAAGACATACTAAGAAAGTTGATGAAAGTGTGCTTAAAGCATCTCTCTCAAAAAAACCCTTGTCAAATTAAAGACAATATGGCATCAAATTTAATTCTTAAGCCTGACCATGTTCTAACTGTTCAGCAGTGATATGAATCTAGAGCATTCAGATGTACTCACTTAAATGCATTTTCAACTAGGTCAAATAACAAAACACATTAAGTTCATTTGCACTTTTCATCAGATTTTTGCATAAACCCAGTGTTTGTAGATGTTCATGTTTAACGTAGCATAATACAGACTATGGAGCTGAAGGTGGAAATGCTGAAAGTTCAGTAACTGCTGTTCTTTTTACTTGTGTTTATAACTGTGCTTTCTGAGCTCTCTTTCTGCAAGGATTTAAATGCTTAACTTCTCACACCAATAATTAAGTTCCATCCAATAAACAGGAGCATTTTGACCAGATTTACATACCTGGCTGCATTACCCGTAGCTAGCCTGCACTGCATTTGGTAACATCTCATTTCACAGTAACCACAAGGACAGTGTACCTTGCTGCTCTGCATCTCTGCCTTCCTCTCTGCACAGCCCACACCCCCTCGACACCAGCTGCCCAGGTACAGAAGATGCTAGATGCAGAGGACACCTCCCTCCAGGCTGTCAGATGGAAGCACTGCCCCAGCACAGCACAGCCCACCCTTATCGTAGCCTATGCAACACATATTCTGACATTACAGTTTTTGCTTTGGTTTTTTTGTCTTGCGTGGATATTATGGGTTTACTCAATCATAGAATGATTTGAGCTGGAAGGGACCTTTACAGATAATCTAGTCCAACCCCCCTGCCAGAGGCAGGGACACCTCCCAGTAGATCAGGTTGCTTAATTCACAGAATTGGTGTCCCTCGTTTGTCCAACAGCCAGTTCAGAACACAGTACATACAGCCCCTGCTCAGTGCAAAACCCTCAAACAGCTGAGTTGTAACAACTTCCTCTATGGCTTTCCTCCTGAAATATACTTGCACATGGCTCTACTCTTGTATTTGTTGGCTGAGATATTTCTAAGGTGTCTTGAACAATAACCAACAGCAGCAAAAATTCCTTAAAGATCAAATTATTAGTAATTGTCAGAGATACCTACAGGTGTGATATACTCTAAGAGATACTCTTCAGATAAAACTAAATTAGCTTGACACTTTTGAATGCAATATACTCAAGGGTCATTAAGAAGGGACCATATAATTAAAGCAATAGTTCTGGATTCAAAAGTATGCTCTTTCCTTCCTCCATTTATCGTATGATTTTCTTATCTATACAATTCTTTCCTTAGCAGAATTTCCTTAAAATTGTTGTTTACGAATGTATTTTCTATACACAAGTGAACTGTACTGGGGACTGTATAAGTATCAAAGCCCCACAATTCTCTTAAATCAGACTACACAGCCTGTTGGTTGCATGAATAAGCTCAAGAAGTTGAACATCACTGGTAGTAGGCCAACACTGCACATCGACTAAAGCGACTGTATACAGAGGAGTGCAAGCAGGGAGTCATTTCCCCATCGAATCTGATCCAGATGCAAAAGGTTCATTACCATTTTCTCAAGAGCCCTAAGCAGTATTTTAGTGAAACATGTATCAGAGAAATGAAGAATGCTTGACCAATCCAGATGTTCCCCAGGTTGGGTGGCAGTTTTACGGCAGCGCCTCCCTGCCCCGAGGCTGTCATTAAGCCAAGCACTGTACACACAGCACACAGGGAAGATGTTTCTGCATAACAGATTTGGGGAAATTACCCCCGTGGCTTCCTTTCTTTGAATCCTTTTTTGCTATCAACAAAACAACTGTCTTCCTTTGCACATTAGTACATGCACAGTAATTGAAGGTCCAGGAATTTAAACAATTATAGAGAAACACAAAACACTGATCTCACCTATTTAATATAACATCAAGAGGTGTTCTGTGATGCAAATGAAATCCTCAGAATGGCTGAAGAGAGAATGTCTATCCTTTTATTAATCCTGATACAGAAAGGCCTTTTTACAGTTAATTTTGTTTCAGTGCAATTCTCACTAAAGCCTTCACTCAGTATCAGGGCAAACATTCTGCATCACTATGACCATAACACCACCAACTCAGCTTTCATTCAGGGCTCAAATCTAACAGTCCTTATCCGACAGCCACTAATCTTTCCATTGTACAACTCACTGCTCCATGCATAAATCCTCCTCCTTTACCGTAAACACTGCCTTCGTCAGATGACTCTCTGTTCTTCCAGTGTGTCTCTATTTCTGTTGAGCTACTATTTCTGTACATAATAAATTCAGATACATAAACACTGGCAAGTCTAGGAAACGTAACCCTGCACGCTGTTACTGCAACTCGGACTGCAGTTTGAACACTGTGGATCTTCACAACCTGAGTAATTTGATATGACAATTCGTACTTTAAAACAAAAGTGAGTTTAAGAACAACTATTTTTGTTCTATCACCAAGATTTTACTGCCCAACAAACACAATTCTCCATTTCTGCTTGCTCTAGTTTCAGTGAGATCTACATATACAGGTGGAGACAGACTTCTCGTAACTAAATCAGTACATAACTTTTGAGGCCACCTGCCCTATTAAAACAATCAGAAATGCTTTGAGTTTATATAATCTAATGAGTAGGCACCATTTTATAATCTGTTAACAACAAACTCCAGACTTTTTTATAAAATGTGAACCTAAATTCTGACATAATCTGTTTTTTTATAAAAGCAAACAGTGATGTTCCAAAGGGTAATTTACTGCTTACACAAAATAAGCAGCTGGTACTGAATTGTTCTAACATTTAAAAACTGGAAAAACTTGAAAAATAAAAAATCCAGAACAAAACAAAAGCAAACCAAAAAACACCCCCACCCCCCAATAAAAAAAAAAAACCCAAATACACAAAAAAAACCCCAACTAATGAAAAAAGATTGTTTGTAACATTTTCAGAGCAGAATCTGCAGCTACTCAGCAAAAATCACAACATTGTTCCTCAGGAATCTGTCTTTGCAAGTTCCCAAAACAAAATCTTGCATGTAAATACTGGATTTATAAGAAAACAGACCCCTAAGAAAACATATTTACAATGAACTACTACAGGTAATTCAGGATTTCAGTCAAAAAGGAATTCCATGGCACAAAGATTCAAAAATTCTAGAGATATAATGGAAATAAGTGAATAGAAGAGCCTAAAACTTTTTCAACATGTATCAATTTCTCAGCTCCTCATGAAACATATTTAAATGAAGCACTAATAACACATAAGCCTTAAAGTGGAAGATTTCCTGCCATACTTACTAGCCAAGATAGAAGAATATAAGAGAAACCTAAAATTTTTAAACAGCTTTTAACACATCACGTTCTGATTTGCTGAATTGCAATGAAGAGGTATAAGAATATAAGAATGAAAGAAAAGGTTTCAAGTTTGTGGGTAAAGGGAAAATAGAATGTCCTTTTTACTCAGCTCATTTACTATCAGATGCTCCAGCACACAACAAACAGACTCAAAACTCTTTTGGTAGTTTGGAGTGGCTAACGAACTCCACAGAACTATGTTTAGGAAGTAAAGGATGGGCTTGCCTTGACAACAGTCCACATTCCAAGCCAGGTATAACAGAGCAACCTTCCATTTTCTTATACACTACAGACTTGGGAAGTATTACTTTGAAAAGATTCTCTTTTGGAAAGGAACTCCCTCCTGGGACCCCAGTCCTACTACCACTTGTATATTTAATGCTGTGCGCATTTTCCCCCCCACAGGATCAGAAAATTTCTCTTTTCACAAAATAATTGTGTTCCCTCAGCTCTGATCTAGAATGACAACATGCACTTGAAGCACTTGAATTTGAGGTTTTCTATTTAGATAAATTAACATGGTAAACCCCCAGTTTTTATATAAACCCATCTTTTCATAACATCTATGCTTCTTTGGCCTAAACCAGAAAACACATTCCAAGCAATTTTTAGAAAGAACCACATATTACAGTCTGTAGAGCTGATAAAGATACAAGTGCCAGCACAGCTGAGCTCAAACTTGAGAGCCTCCAGCCATACCACTGGGGGATTTATGACGCTCAGATTTCACCAACTCATTTCCCAGTGCTATGGGAGATCCTCTGCTGTTAGAAGTGCCGAGTTTCGGCTGAAGCATAGAGCAGGTCGCTTTTTGCACGAGCAGGGATGTTAGCCCAGTTGCATTAAGGCCTTTATACATACTAAAACCAAGCAAAAACCCCACATTCGTGCATAATGTGTTTTGAATAAAATGCATTATGCCCAAGCTGAGGGAGGGAGGGTTTCAGATCACGCTGACCACTCCAGTCATTTAAACTCCAACACAAGCGCTGTTGTATCCACAAGCAGTAGAACAAACTGTACTGTATTACTGGGTTATGGAAATGGTTAAGTATTTGGTTTCAACATAGATAGAATGCTCATTTAATCACTTCTTTTTTTTTTAATAGTTATTAAATATTACCTGTCCTAATCCTTCTTCCAAGTCTAAGTCATCTAAATCATTTTTCACCCTGGGTTTCAACTGTTTGCTGCCTTAGTGCACAGCTGCCGCATTGTATCCTCCAGGCAGTTGTGCTAAAATAGGAAGGAGAGTTTCACATATTTCTGTGACTCCTAGAATTTCTTCTAGTGTCAAAGACTAGATGAGTGTCTCATAAATCTTAGATAGTGTTTCAGTAACATATCAGATAGTGTTACTGTACACAAGGATGGCTCCCTGGAGAGGTCTGAAAAATGACTCCATTTGCTTCTGCTGCAGTTCACTGTACAAATCCAACGACTGACGCAAGCTAACACTCCTCAACTTGCCAACTTCACCATAAAGCTCAGGAGTCAAAGGAGCAAGGAAGGCAATACAAAGCTGCCAGTGTATTTCAGTTATGCATTTCTGGAAAGTGCTAAACACAGCTTGACAGAGTATCTCCTGGCATCAGTTCTGCTATGGCAGGTATCCTCCAGTTTTAGAGCCTACTACCAAACAGCATCCAAAGCCTGATGTTCACAAAGCCTTCAAAACAGATGCTCCACTCTCAGTTAATAATCTGTTTTAATCAATATAATGCTGGAAATTTTGTGCCACTACCACCTACTATCTTTCAATTTTTATTACAAATCCACAAGCCAGAGGGCACTCATCTGAATAATCACAGCAGGCATCATGTTATATTCCTGATATGCTACGAATCATATAAAAATTATACTTTAGGAAGGTAGAATCTACAAGGCAAGCCTCTAGCTTACTCTCTAATATTGACAACTCATTGCATATGAATGCACTGACTGTAGAATCTCAATCCCACTGATAAATGTGTAAAGCAAAAAAGTCTTTTTATACAAAAAAAATAATAAAAAATCGAGAACTAATTCTTAATGAAACTATTAAGAGACAACAACTTGATTAGCTATTCTTCCCGAGTCATTCATTATATGAAATAAAAATCCATCATCACTATGCACAATTGCACAAATGTCCACTAATCAACAGGAGAAAAAAACCCCAAAAGATATACATTTAGGCTACAAATCCCATTATTTGCATCAACTTGCAAGTATCTGGGGCTATTTCTGAGGGGTATTTTTAATACGTGATTGTTTCCAACAGACTGCATGAAAACTAAACAAAACCACTTTTACAAAGTATCCTGCTCTCACACAATCACAACAAATGACATATTCTGCTAAAAATACAGCAAGATATATGCACATTATTAGTGCAAAATAAAACCCATTTTGCAGACTCCACCATTCTACAGATGTCTTCACGATACCAAAGTTCAACTACAGAACCACCTGTCCCTTGGACTCCCTTTTATCAATACAGTTTTTTTCTTAGAGGGTTTCAGTTCCAGAAGAACAAAAGCAACACTTCACAGATCATTTCTTCTGGGCTTACCCCAAGTTGTGTGTCAACCAAAAACGCCTCCATTTTGCCCTCTTTTGAAGCACTTAGCTTGTTGTTCTCACTTAGCTTTGCTAAGTTGCAAGTCCAGCACTAATTTTAACAGTGTATAATTTTAACAGTGTAAATACCTAAGTTGCAAGTACAGTGCTAATTTTAACATTGTAAATACCTCTCTCACTGGATTGAGATGTTTAAGACAACTCCTTTTTGTTCTTTGCTCTATTAGTAAAATATTGCCTCATATAAGACCAGGAGTTGTGCTCTGAATCTACTTTTTTTTTTTTACCAGAAGGCCTGCAGATCAGAATGACACTTTTTCTTATTCAGCAATCACATCAGACCTTTTAAGCACATTTCAGACAGAGTTACCAAAACAAACTTAAAAAAAACCAAAGCAAAACCAAAAACAAACCAAAGCAAAACCAAAACAAACTTACAAGAACATGACCTATCAAAATTACTGTCAAAAAACCGGCAGTAACAAAACCACCTGATAGTCTCAGAATCATAGAATGGTTTGGGTTGGAAGGGACCTTCAAGACCCTTTAGTTCCAACCCCATTAGACCAGGTTGCTCAAGGCCACATCCAGCCTCGACTTGAACACATCCAGGTTGGAAGTGTACTAACTTGATTCTAATAATCCTAGCCATCACAGCCCAAAGGCTCAGCGTTCTGGTTCGAGAGCAAATTCAGGTATTGCAAATATATCATCAAACTCAGTGTCTGACTTCACAAAATCCAGCACAGAGAAGAAAAGGTAGAAAAAATGCACATAATGGAAAGCATTAGTAAATATGTCTTAAAAGGTCTTCCTTCCTTCCCAATGTAGATGGGCAAATTAAAACTGCACAGTCACTCATGCATGCACAGCCACTACTACTGTGAGAGTTGGCTTTCTTTAAGCCAAACACTCAGAGAAAACTAAGCTAACCCAAGCTTAAAGCAAGCACTGCTTTGTAGACCAAATGCACGCTTCTGATATTACAGTTTTCACTGACATGATGATGACCTTAGAAAACTCAACAAGGTAAAAGAAAATGTAAAGATTTAATTTTCAGAAAGGAAATACTGAGTTAGGAAAAAAAGGCAAGGTAAAGCTGAAAAACCAATTTCCAGAGACAAATTACAAAAGCTTTTACTATGTATAATACTCTTCTTTGTACACTCTTCTAATTCATACCACTGTTTGTACAAATATCAGTTATAATTCCACCCCCCAGATTTTACTCTCTGAAAGGGGGGGGGGCACCATTTTGACTTGTAAGCTACCTTATTTTTAAGGAACAGATACCAAGTTTTCTTATTTGTACTCGCTATCGTCTGTGTACATGGGAAACAACAACAGACCTCCTGAAGTTAACAACTTAACAAAGGTCCAAGAGACTTAGAATAAGCACTGTCTTAAAAGGCAATTAAAAAGAGCCCCTAAACCCTTCTAATTTCAAAGCTCTTCAGGCAGACATTTATTTTAGAGTAAAACAAAATAACCAGATTAGTTTTGAGCTGGTAGAACACGCATGGCACAGGTAAAGAGCCTCTTTAAATATAGTAACTAAAGCCACACTTAGTATTTTGATTCATAAAAAAAAGAAGTGAAAGATTTGCATAAAAAAGCCTAAGAAGACAAAAAGATACACACAGCATAAGTGCAAACCTACGGCATGACACAGATGCATTGCCTTTCTCAATCACCAACCTGATGGGCTGAAATTACTCTGTTTCTGTCCCAACCCATAATTCAGCACTAGGTGAACACCAGTGAGTAAGAATGTCATTCTATGTGCAAAGCTTTTAAAAACAGAGCCCTTTAAAGAAGCGTAAAAAACAAGAGAAACAGTTGATAAATCAGCTTCCTAGTGACTACTTTAGAAGTTTCCTCTTTAATAAAACATGCAAAGGTACACACCTTCTCCTTCACCCACTTCAGCACGATCTGGCTTTGTTTCTTTGTGCTGTCCTTCTGCCACTTTCACTGCCACTGCTCTGCAAATCGCTCCCAGCTTCCGATCCAGAGAGCGGACTCCTGCTTCTCTAGTGTATCTAGCAGGGAGACAATTGTTTTACTGGGGGATTTTTGTAAGAGACATTTCTTTTGAATCTAAACACACTTTCTTTTTTAAAAACACATCCAACTAAAATGAGATGTGAAAAGCAGTGAGACCTTGGGCTACTCTAATGAACAGGAGAAAAAGGTCATGTGCTTTTATCAAAATAATTGTGGTTTGCTGATAAAATTGCAAAGACAAACTACTGAGTGGGAAGAAAACATGACTAACACGTGGTGTCAGATTCTAATGAAAGGCTAAACAATGCTCCAAAGCACTGAGCTCTTCTCAGACACAAAAAAAATATAGAGGAAGAACATAGTTCATCGGAAGTTGAGGAACTGACAGTAAGAGTATTTTCTTTTAGTCTGTGAATTAAAAAGAAACACCAGACAGTAGCACTCATTAAATGCCAAAATGCTGTTGCTGGTCATAAAATACTTCAAGTCATTGAATATTGATACATTTTTTTCCATTAGAAAATAGCTAATTAAGTCCAACAGATGTTCTGATCACTATCTTTGTTCTCATGTCCAACAAAAAAGTAGTTCTAATTAACACAAGCTATTTTTAAAAAGCCACATTTTAATTTTTTTAACCTAATTCAAATTTTTAGACAAATGTGGCCCATCAAGTCACAAGAAACAAATTGGTAATTTCAATTGTTTCTATGAAAATGACGGAAATAAAGCTTAATTCTTTAAAATAAAGGTTGTCTGCTGCCAAGACCACAGCTTCACACACTGAACACTGCAGCAACACTGGCTTCAAGTGTTTCTGTTTATTGTTATGCCAGTTGTGCCAACACAACTGACTGTGAGCCACACTGAGTGCCAGAAGAAGGAATTCTCTAGAGAATGAAGGATGATTCGGTTTAGACAGCGGAGCCAGACAGAGCTCAGGAAAGAGCAATTCCACAAATTACCAGCTGTTGAACTTCTGAAGCTGTTAAGGACAATATCTCTTAGGAAATGTTTTGTGTTATCACTTTATAAATGATTTACAAGTTACCAGAAAAAGAAGTTATTTATCTGAAAGCAACAAATAACAGATTTACCTGGTAATTATGTCCAAAGTGGTTACTTGTGGAATCTGTATTTGCTGTGGAGTCAGTCCATGCTGTTCAAGCTGTTTAGGAATCAAGTGTCTATGGGCAATTTCAATTTTTTCTTCTTGTGTGTATCCTTCAAAAGCAAAAGCAGATGTTTACTAATCTTTTCTGCTTATACACTACAATATAATAAATTTTCTTACCATTTACAATTGTATCTGATTGAATTAACAAAAGACCCTCATCTATAATTTGAAAGGCTATTGGTATGGTACTTTGTGGTTATTCATAACTTCATGTGAATAAGAATAATAGAATTTTAGTCTTTCAGACACCCATTTCCCCACTGGAATCTTAAGATGCAATGGCCAGTTAGAACACAAACACCTCCATTAGTGAAAACATTGGTGCAGAATGTATCAGTGTACTTCCATACACCTGGAACTGAATTTTCCCAAGTGCAATGCTAGATTTCATTCTCATGACAGAGGCCATAACAGAGGCATCCTGACTAGGCTGATTTAACAATTCCAGCCATTCAGTCTAAACTCCTCTCAGGCTTACCTTGAGGAACTGCTTTTCATTGCAGAAAAAAAACCCCGACATCGTTTATGGACTTGCAAGAGTCACTTTAATGAAAACACTGTAATGTTACCTGGAACTTGAATAATTTCCATTCTGTCCAGCAGAGCAGGTGGGATAGTAGCTGTAGTGTTGGCTGTAGCTATAAAAAGGACTTGGGACAGATCAAAGGCTACGTTTAAATAGTGATCGGTGAAGCTGTGATTTTGTTCTGGATCCAAGACCTGAACAAGAGTGGACAGAAAATTGATGCAGTTGCTCAATTTGTAGCAAATAAAATATGCACACTTTTATTACATTCCCTTTGGATCTATCAATTTTGACTT
The DNA here is from genome assembly GCA_025331215.1 of Actenoides lindsayi. NCBI lineage: Eukaryota > Metazoa > Chordata > Aves > Coraciiformes > Alcedinidae > Actenoides > Actenoides lindsayi. Next base: position 30,694 of record WTSP01002948.1, read on the forward strand.
TACAATCATAAAATATGTTACAAACATTACTACTGCCTCACTCTACTTACCCTGCAAATGCATTCCACACCATATGCAAAGAAATAGTTATTTCCCCATGATTTTATTTTATCCTTTCCTAAAGACAGCTGCAGCATTTCCCCAGTTGTCAAGCACCTCCTGTAAACTATCTCCACGACCTTTCACATATGGCAGAGAGTGGCCTTTCAAGGACTCTCAGCACCCTTGGAAAAGCAGCCCATGTGGTCCCATGGACTTGTATGAGTAGAATTGTCTCAAGTAATCCCTGACTCCCAACCTCATCTGCTGCTGATAGTGCTTCTTACTCTAAGCACACCAACCTGAGAGATCACACTGTGAAGACCAAGAGTGAGAACATAAGATTATCTGTTTTATCTGCTGTCACTAAATCACCTGCCTCACTCACTCAGCTTTGTGCAGCCTTTTACTACTACTATAGTAGTGGAAGCACTTCTTATTGCCCATGACACCCCATGCTCCTCTGGAGACTAGGTGAGCCCTGGCTTTCCTAACACAATCTACATATTTTTCTTTTTTTTTTTCCCCTCCAAATTTTGTGATTAAAAAAAGGAGACAAAATTAAACAAGCACTGACAAGTAACACACAGTGTGACCAAACTCAGAAATTTACTACACAAGTAGAACTATGGTTAATAGAACCATAAGGAAGGGACCTTTAAAGGTCCAGCCACCCTGCAATGAGCAGGCACTTCTTTCAATAGATCAGGTTGCTCAGAGGCACCTCCAACCTGGCTGTGAATGTTTCCAGAGATGGGGCTATAATCACCTCTTGGGGCAGCCCGTGCCAGTGTTTCACCACTCTCATCCTAAGATTTTCTTTTTCCTTGTATCTTGCCTAAATCCACCCTCTTTTAGTTTAAAACCATCACCCTTTGCCCTGTCACAACAGGCCCTGCTAAAAAAGTCTGTCCCCATTGTTCTCACAGGTCCCCTTTAAGCACTGAAAGGTTGCAGTATGGTCTCCTTGGAGCCTTCTCATCTCCAGGCTAACAACCTCAACTCTCTCAGCCCTTCCTCACAGCAGAGGGGTTCCAGACATCCAATCATTTCTGTGGCTCCTCTGGACCAGCTCAAACAGGCCCAGGTCTTTCTTGTGCTAAGAAATCCAGAGCTGGACAGACAGCACTGCAGGTAGAGACTCACCAGAGTGGACTGGAGGGGGAGAACCACCTCCCTCAACCTGCTGGCCACACTGCTTTTGATACAGCTCAGGACAGTGTTGGCCTACTGGGCTGCAAGCACACGTTGCCAGCTCATGTCCAGCTTTTCATCTACCAGTTTCCCCCAAGACCTTCTCCACAGCACTGCTGTCAATCCCTTCATCCCTCAGCCTGTATTGGTACAGAGGATTGTCCTGACCCAGGTGCAAGACCTTGCACTTGGCCTTGTTGAACCTCAGGAGGTTCACACAGGTCCACTTCTCAAGCTTGTCTACATAGTAAGTGTTGTCTTCTCATTGCTTTTAGTACAGCTTACATGTGCTAATGCCAGACTTGCCTAGATTTAAGCTATTACTTGAACAACCTGTTTTTCTGCACTAGGTGATAAATATTCTATGGGGTCACAAGAGTACTAAGGTGCTGTCTTACAGCTTGTTTTCACAGTGCTGAAAACTGCAAGTTCATTGTATACAGCAATCTACGCTTGGCTTCTGTACCATCACCTATGAACCACTTTCATGCCACCCCCCTTGAGTACTGCCATGCTTTTCCTTCCCAAATGATGAATTATCAACGCTACGCTGACATGAATAATTCTCATGTTACAAATAATGGGACCTGTGCACCTCCTGAGAAACAGCACACTGCTGTCAAAATAATTTATCTGCCTATACCCAAATGAACGCACCCCTTGTCTTAGCAACTTGATAGCCAAGAACAGTGTTGACTATTCTAAAATAACTGAATTTGAGCACTTAGCTAGTTATGTAAGAAACTATTCTGAATTAGCATTACTTTAAAAATTCTGTTCAGTCTCTGAAACGTTAAAAATCTTTAGAACAGAAATGATTTATGATCACAGCAAACTAGCACAATACTTTTCTTTTTACAGAATGCCAGAAACACAGCAGAACTTTTTTAAAAACAGAACAATTTCTGATTTTATTTTGAAGCACAGATTTAAGACTAGTGTTTGGAAATGTATCACAACTGTAATAAAATACAAGTTATACGTTCCTCTTGGTAGTGAAATCTTCAAATATATTGAAGCATATACCTAAATTCTAAAGCCAAGGTTGGAACTCAGCAAATGCTACTGTTCATTGGCTATAAGCAATTCAAAAGCCTTTTTTCCTACCCTCTTCAGCTGACAGCTGCTGATCATTTCCTCCCTACTAGCCAAGCACACTGACAGGTAATTCAAGCAGTTTTAGATGTCTCTTACCTCAACTAGTCCTACAATCTAGCCCTGTCATGTAGGGAGGGGGCCGCAACAAGGAGAGCGTATCCAAGCACAGCAGCTACAAAGTGTCTTCCAATAAAGTCGATCTATATTAAATGCTATTTTCCCATCCAAATTCCACTATTGCAAACTTTTAAAAACTGATTTAAACAGCAAATTCTAATTCAATTTGTTTTTACATTAATAACTCAATATTTCCAGAAAATTCCAGTCTATTAGCTGAAGCATTTGCAGCTACTTCCAAAGATGTTGCAAAACAATGCATCTTGGCAGACTGGGTTTTTTGTAACATTTATCTACACACGTTTCTCTCTTTCTCCTTCTAGTCTGCAATTAGAAATCCTTATGAATTCTATTAAGATGGTGATTGCAATATTATTTACAAAGATACACAAAATATTGATGCTGCACTCATGCACAAGCAATACTATCCAAATAAAAGTAAAAGAAACTAAAATCAAAACCAGCTTTGATTGTATCTAAAAAATGAATTATCTGAGGTGTTCTACAAGAGCTAAAGGTTCTCTGGAGTAATAATTCTTTGTCATGGTAGCTATTTCTTAGAATAAGACATAAACCAGTATCATGCCTATGCATTTAGATCAGATTTGCCAATAAACAGAACTGTTCTCCAGCCAGGTATCTGTGCTACAGTTCAAGTTCAAGTGTTTTTCAAAGATATTCAGTTAATTAAGTACAAAAAGAACATTCAGTGAACAAAAACATCTTGGTTAATTTATGGCTGACAGCTCACATGCACACAAAGGCTTCTCTGTATCAGCTTTTATTATCACAAAATCCAGAATAAGTTCCATGAACATTTTATTGCCTGGCTATGCTCCTGGTCTAATTTCTCTGCATACAAATACTTGCTATCAGGGACTTGGATCCATTTCTGCTTTCTTCTGTTTTAAACAGAGGTCATCTATATTTAGACTAAAACATTCCCTTGTTGATGAACAGCCACTGGAAATAGGAAGACATTCTGTTTTGCTTAAGCAACAACTCTGCAGAAGCACTAGAACTAAGCCCATATCCGGCATTTATAAAACACGAAGCTTTGCTTCCAAGCTTAGACAGTATGGCAATTTTTTTCCTGAATATATCCCACTGTAGACAGTCAGTAAGAATTTAACACACCTACACATTAAGGAAAAAAGGATGTGCCTTTTATACTTAATGAAGGCACTTACTAAACAAGAAGCAGACATCTGATAAATAAATGTGCCACTTAGTGGTGTTTGTTCTCCTACATAATAGCCACCTTTGCTCATCCAGATGGACTTTCCACCAGTGTAAACTGCAAAGAGCAGATGAAAATTAAGCTGTTGTGTCCAGGCATGAGTTCTCCAGTAGAAGAGGTAAAGCACCTGCTTCAGGTTCTTTAGACAGCAGGGGAGGGATATATAGATCTCGCATGGGAGCAGCCCAGACATGGTTAATAGAGCAATTACTCCTCCAGATAGTCAATTAGCAATGACTTACACAAAGACTGCTGCCCAAGCAGATAGTTTGAGGCTAACTTGACAAGCCTCAGCTGGAATAATCCATGGCAGGAGCTGTGTTGAGTATCACTGAGAATGTGGTTTTAAAATATGGAAAACAGAACATACCAAAGCAGCAACAAAATATCAAAAATTCAAATACAAATAGTTAAAAAATTAATTAATTTCATTTGCCTTCACACTTGACATGATAAAAGGAGAATAGAAATGCTAATTCTTTACTGCAAGACAGGGAATGAAAAATAATTTAAAAGAAACAGCAAAGGCTGAATAAAATTAACAAAATTAATGTACAGATCTGGATTCATTATTGGAACACTTCCAAAAAGTTATTCTCTTTCCAAGAAATGCAAATCATTGCTTCATTACTGATTTTGACTGCATAGCAGACATAATACCCAAAAATGTCAGCTAGCTAACAACATTGGGTTTTCAGGTATATTTTAGCCATCCACTGACCAGATTTAAGCCAGCTTAGTTCCATATCTAAAGGAGAACGACAGCAGAACTATCAGCAAACTCAGAAACAGAGTTCATTACCATTAGCAGCAAAGAGTAAGCAAAAACCTACACACGAAAAGTACAAAGAAAATAGGTGTGAATATTTGTTACACTCTTCTGCTTGTTCTCCTTGCACATAGAGGCTTTCCATGCACCCCAGGAACATGTATTGCACACATGAGAAATACACAGGTACAGGAGCAGAACTGTCATTTTTAAAAGCTAAAAAAGTGAAGCCACAGTATTTTCTAGCACATTGAAATTATTACTAGCTCACGTTAACAGGCAAAGATCAAAACAGAGCTCTCAAACCATATCCTATTCATATGCTGATTCCCAAAGAACTAGTTGGCCTTGTCAAAACAGTAATTTTACACTATCTAGCAGGAAGGATATAGTGACATTCTACAAATGTCGATTGACATTTCATTTGCAGACAGTCACAGAGCATACGGATGAGCTCGTGACACCTCAATTGAAGTAGTATTTTTCATATTCAAATCACTGTGTTAAGCACTGCCAGTCAAAAAGTCATTAGAATGCCTCTATAGGCAAATATTACCAAAACCACTTTCATGCCCACCTACAACCACTCAGCTACAAAAGTTACTATACCTTAAGTCTGATAACTGAGATGCTTCTAGGATTATGTCCTAAATCATTTCAGTGAAATTGAGCCAGGCTAGCTCAACAACTCTGGGTATCTTTCACTAACCCAACTCCTTTTGACTGAAACAAGCCAAGAACAATCACAGAAGCAGTTCAGCTGAAACAATGATAGGATAGTAGCTCCTACAGCTAGAGAGAACACAAAGGAGAGGTAGATGCTGTAAAAATACAGCAGTATGAGGAAATTCCAAATACCAAAGCCATTAAGTGCCCTAGTGCTACATCTGCTCTGGAGAGCCTTAGGCATTTCATCCTCATTCCTTCCTTTCCTCATCATCAGTGCTAGCAGAGGACCACATACACAGCCTTCTGCACTAAGATGGTGGGAAAGGGCAACACTTTGTCTCTTCCCCATACCTGAGGAAACATTCCTCCTTCTCTCCAGCAAACTGCTAGAATAAAACTGTTGAATAAGCAAATCAGTGCAAGAAGGAATTCTTCTGGGATATAATTGTGTATCATACTCCAGGGTAAAAGAAGGCAGAAAGAAGGTTCTGGCAACTCATTACTGCTCTCTGCTACAGGCTCCTCTGGTACTTGAAGCCTTCAAGGCCTAGGTCTCAATTCATATTCCTCATAATCACTCAAGTTTTAGACTCCTGAAATCCCAATAACTAACCCAGTTAATAACATCTCAACAGTTGAAGGATTTACAAAATATTCCAGCGGTATCTCATTCACCAAAGTCACTACTCATACCTCCTAGATTTAATTTGTTCCTTCAGGAAGTCAACTTAAATACCCCTAAACTCTTTGTGATAAAATAACACCATGTACTTCAAAGTCATATCCATTTATATCTTAGCCTGATTCTGAGAATTTCAGAAAATTACAGTTAATAGCTGCCTTTTATGGAAAGCAAACAGTTACCACATCATAATCAAGTCACAGAATAGGGAATCTGTGGCTTACACGAAAAACTTAAGTTCAGAAAGTTAACGACAACACTAATTAAAAAACCCATTGCTAAAAGACCACGTAGGTAGTCCATATCACATGCAAGGTAAAATGCCTAGCTCCAATATAAGCTTGTACTACCAAACGCTTCAAAAATATCTTAAAATTGTTTCAAGGATGGGAAAACTTGAAAATGTCCAGCTACTGTCTGGCTGATCATTTGGTCATTAAAAACCAGTATCTTGAGGTCCCCCATATAAGTGATGTTTAAGGCTTAAATAGTCTTTAAATATAAAACCCAGCACAAAATAAATCCTTGTGTTTCCGTACAGATCACTGAGATTACAGATGCCTTATTTAGCATACTATGTAACAGCATTTGCATTGTGCACAAGTAATTGATAGAAATCCAACAAGGTCAAAACACAGAACCTGGTGTTTGAATTAAAAAGCTAACACTGTCATGCTACCTTTTGTCCAACGATTCTTCCTGAGTCCAGTACTGAAATTCTTCTTAATTACAAATGAAACAACGCTTGTAAATTTAACATCTCTTACCTCCAGCAAGGCTGCTGCAGGATCTCCCTGCAAGCTCTTCCCCAGCTTATCCACCTCATCTAACAGGAATACCGGGTTGTTCACCCCAACAGTCTTCAGTCCATTGATGATTCTGCCAGGCATACTGCCCACATAGGTGCGCCTGTAAGAAAGAAATCAAACTATATGGGGAAAGATAAACATATGCATTAAAGTACATCCAAACTTTTTGGCTTCCAGGCATTTTACAGAATTGAGTGCAAGCATCCTTGTAGTGTATGAACAAGCAGATGTAGATTTGGGAACCTCATTAAAATTAACGTTTTCATAATGACGATACTGGGTTTTTGTCATCAGAACAGAGTTCACACAGCATGTTAGAAATGAGGGCAAAAAGCCAAATATGCTGCACTGTTGATGTCCCTTGTATATACAGCATGCTTTAATTAATACTCATGAAAAATAATTGTATTTAATATGTCATTTCAACATGAAATAAAAAGCTAGAATAGTGCAATAGTACCCTAAAGCTACAAGTCTAAATCTATTCAGCAAAGGTGGTAAAAACTTCTTTTCACAATGCACAGAGCAACTACTGTTTACTTGCATATATATCCCTTGTTTGCTGCATTTATCACAACCATAACACTCTTGTGCCATAACTAAAAAGAATACTACAATTAAGAGTGTGAAATGCTGGTCACTCAAGAAGAGAGAGATACATGAAGTGCTTGCTGAATTACAGTACCTATCTCATAACCCTCACAAAGCAGATATGCAGAACAGGCCTGCTTTGCCATGTGATCTGTTTTAATACAGTCCAAAATAAACAGGATGACATTTAGAGAGAAGAAACCAAACATACCATGGGAGTAATTTCAAAAGATACTACAGAAGACTTCAAATATAAAAAAAGCCCCAAACAACTCAAACCACACAGCAGTGGTGTCAGTTCCATGTAATATTTAACCACTGAGAGAATAAACTGCATTTATTGTATTTAATTCTAGATCCAAGCAAAACCTAAAGTTTTGAAGTTCTTCTCAATAGCCAGAATGTAACAAAATTTCAGTTAGCCTCTTACCACCTTCATGAAACAGCTGCTAAAGACAGGAGCAGCCAGCATGCAATAGTTTATCACCTCACTGCTTTTGTGTAGTCTCTTACTCTGCAGCTAGTGAGTGGATTCCTCTCCACTATAGAATCTGCACGGGGGAGCTATTACACTGGCATGCCACTTCATTCTCCATCTGCACACAGTCAACCTTGCCAAAAGAATGAAAGTACTCTATAAAATGCAATCACAAAATTATAAGACTGAAGCAGAGCTGAAGTTCACAGAAGCAAATAATTTACCAGATCAAACAAATTAATCACTGTAGCAATTTCAGGGGTTCTTTGGGAGGGGTTTGTTGTTACCTTTTTTTTGTTTGTGGATTTGGGTTTTGGTTGCTTGTTGGTGGGGGTTTTGTTGCTGCTTTTGGGGAATTGTTAATAAAAAGGTGCTTACTGTACTAGCAAACAATTTTATAGGCTTCAGAGACAATGCAGCCTTACAGTTTTTAATATTCTATTTATGCCAGTAATAGGATAACATAATTAGGTAAACGTTAAGCATTCTTCTCTCTTGCTTGGTACATAATTCTCAAGTGCATGCTTAAAGACATTACACCTCTTTAATGAATGTTTGTGCTTTTACATACATAAAGTTTTATCAGATCCTTTTAAATTCTATAAAATTTTGAGGTATCTGTTACACTTTTAAGAAACAGTTTTGGTTTATAAACTGAATGGGTTTCTGTAGTCAAGGGAAAGCACTGTTAATAATCACTTTCTCTCCCTGAACTATCCAACTGCAGCAACACAGGTCAAGGGATAGTAAGTGTTAGGTACCAAAAGGTTTTCCGATTAATAAATGTTTGTTTATACCCATGCACACACACTTATAACTTCTAAAAGGTTTTTTTTAGTTTTTTCCAAATAAAAGCATGTTGAAGCACAATGTGTCAAGATCTGTGGGGAAGAAAAAGCAGAAAAAAGCAAATATACTCAAGACAACTTATGACAAGTCAAGTGAGATCAATATCTTGGAGAAATACAATTTTAAGAATATAAAAATTAAGTGACATCTAAAGCAAGCAATAAGAAAAGCATTCTAACAGTGACAAACTATCATTAATTTCATTTCTTTTTTAATGTACCCTGTCCAAAGTATGCTTTGGATCATAAGCTACCATACAAAAAACATAAATAGAAACCACAATGAAACTGAAATGGACCTACTGTTATGAAAAGCATGAAATGGTTCCCTACACAACCCAAGAGTTCTTCAAGAAACTGAAAGGTCAAAATGAAAGGAGCGATTGTTGGAAATATGAAGCAGTACTGCAAAATATTCTGTCACCACAGAATTAGGGTTATCAGATAAGAAAAGTACACAATGGCTAGAAATACTATGCTCTTCCTTTCACTACCTGACAATTGACTATTCTCTCTTCCTCTCTTGTACTGTTTTCTCATGTGTATTTTTAATCATCGTTAGACACAGTAAATTTTAAAACCTAACTCCAATATAAACATTTTTAACTGATGCACTAAATTTCTAATAAAAGCATGCTTAAATTTATGCAATGTGATCAGGTATCCCAAAATAGAAACTAGGACTACAAATTTTAGGATAACAGATACCTATGTATCACTCTTCCCACATGTAACAGTCCAGATCTCTGATATATCTTCACTTACAAGACATGGACCAGTACCTATATTATTATTATACTATCAATCATAGACTCACTATCTCCAAGGCAAGTAAAGCATGCTGATGCCACTGTCATCTGTATGATGACAAAAAACCACAACATAGGATTTTACCTTGAAAATACAAGCATAGGTAACCTGTTTTCATTTCTAAATGGCTATTATGAATCATCTCAACAAGAGTCCTCAGTAGATAGATCCTGCAGATATTTACATAGAAAAACACTAGAATATATTAAAATTACAAGCAGATGTGGCCATTTATCTGCTTGACATTAACTTTTGCCTTGTAACTTGTGAAACTGAAGACTGTTGTTTGCAACAGTAGCCACTGAATGTGATGTTATTAATTTTCATTATTTTACCTAGGGTTGAAAGGAGGATAAAAAATATTCTTATGATATAACGTACCTTTACTCACTGTTTCTCTCCATGCATTAAACCTAGAAAGAGGGTCAGCTGATTTCCGTTCAAAACAGGAAGTACAGATCAAGTTTCCTGCTTATCTCACTTGGGTGGTAACAACTAAAAAAACCCTGAAGAGCTCATGTCACAGAAAGTCTGTAATTTAGTAATCTTCACATTTGTTTCTAAATAAGTGAAAAGGTACCTTTTTTACTAGAGTTGTACAGCACATCATTCAGAGCTATATGTTCTAGAAAATGCAAGATAGGCAGATGGGAAATCCAACCTTGTCAGCTCTCACAGTGTAAACTGGGAATCTGTCCGAATCGGAACCTTTAAAGCAGTACAAGTATCATTGATAACAACTCACTTCCTTCATACTATTGTAAAAGAGAAGAAGTTTTAAATTGTATTTAACTACAGTGCTTTTCAAACTGCAGAGGTAGAAAAAGGTAATTAAGTCAATGTCAACAATTTCACAAGTGAGTTGCACAAGGACAGGGTCCTGTTTTGCAAGGACATCTACTCGAGTGCTTTACAAATGTATCTACAGACTGTGTAACAAAGCTATTTCTCTCACGGGTGAAGCTGTTTGAGGTTTGTGGGTTTTTTCTTGTGCAACAAGGCCTGTGCTGTGAACTGCTAGCAGAGCTGCACTATGGTACAGTACATATGTACTAGTGGGAAGAAACACAACCTTCCTCACACAGCTGCACTCCAACAAGTCTTCAACACAGGCCTAAGCCAGCAGAACTATCCAAACTTCTGAAAACTGAAAAGTAATGGTAATAAAAGAAAGGGTGCTTCACAGGGAAGTGAGAGAGGGGAAAAGAGAGCTTCGCGGTGAGCTCATCAGCACCACTATAAATAAATGGTGCAATTACATCTTTCCTTTTTAAAAATAGAAAGCCACGCACACATGCAACAGAGATCACTATATAGTTCCTATATAAATCAAAATATCAGTATTGAGGAGATCCTAAATGCAGTGAGCTTCTTGGAAAAAGAGCTCAGGATGGTCTGGGGTTTCTGTAGCGTTCTGATTTTTTTAAATAGAAGTTAACAACATATGTAAACCAGTAAACTTCAATGTATGGTATGGACAAGCAGTAAATGCAAACAACAGCTGGAGGATGTCTGATAAAGCAGTTCTGTTTTTGTACCAAGATGATGATTTCATTTTGGGAATGCAGGACAGAAGCTGCTGCTCTTCACCCAATCAAGAAAGGATTCTCAAACCCCAGCTGCAGGCACATGATCCACACTGAAATGGCAAAAACTAGGCATTTCCAACGGCCCTAATTACTCATCACATGGAATAGCACACTTACTGAAAGACCAGTCCCCACCCTGCTGCCATCTAATATATTTTATTTTGCTTGCTGAATTTATCAGTCTACTTCTTTCACTTACAACAGTAATAAGTGGCCAAAATGAATGCTATTTCAGGCAGTATTTGCTTGCAAGTGAAACTGAAGCACAGTTTCTTTTATATTATTCCACTACATTTAATATTTCTTTAGAAAAAATTAGTACATTAGTAGGTACATATAATATCATTCTTCTGCAATATTTAATGAATCCTTAACTTAAGCCTTAAATCCTAATAAGGAGCTTTTAGGAGAAAATAAATGGCTCCTAATATATAATATTAGAAAATCATCCTACTTAATGGTAAAACTCAGAGAAACAGCAGCCTATGCCTTCCCCACTTTTAGACCACCTCTGTAATTCCTCTCTGTGACTGCCTCCAGATGCACAGTATGGATTCACTTGACTGGGAATAACTTGAAAGCTTTATTAATTCAAAAGGACATTGTGGACAGAGGTCTATGGAAAAGCTGTACTTTTAACTTGATTACATCTTATTCTGAGAAACAGAAAAGCAGGAAAATAAAATTAAGCAGAATTGAAAAACACAGTATGCAACAGTTGGTTTTGATTTTACCTATAAAAAAAACCTTGCAAAACCACTCAGTTACAAGGGACTCCTCATAGTAACTGCTCTAAAGTTTGCTTTTAAACTATAGTCTTGTTTGTTGAAGAGTAACCACGTGATAGTCTTGCTAATTCTAGTTAGTATTTTCCTTTGCTGATGAAATTTGTCCTATCAAATACTTCCCATCAGCTAATTTCATTTTTAATATGAAATCTATAATGGTTAGCTTCTAACATGCATTAATGATTTAATAATGTCCTCAAAAATACTACAGTGCCAGCCACAAACATCTAAATTTACAAGATTTTCAAAGCCTCATTATCACATGACTTTAGCTGTCTTTAATCTTTGTTACGTGTAAGCACAACACAGAAAGCCAAAACAAGCAAAAAAAGGAAAACAGTAGGAATTACTGGCAACTGAGTAAGAGACAGTTTGGCTTTTATTCATACCATCAATTTCATGGACAGGGTTTCCCTGTTACAAAGGCTTGGGCCCTGCTCTGCTCTGGAGAAGTTACTTATGTCTATCATGTTAGTATTCAACAGCCTCTAGTGGTTTCAGTTAGAATAGCAACATATTGTTGAATCACATTTTCAATTGGTTTTAGGATCCATACTGTAAGTAAATAATCTGAAACATCAGAATTTGTACTTATCAAACAGTGACTAACAGTATAGTTTATGAATTACAAGAACAATACACAGTGAAGAAGGAGAACGTGGTCTTACAGATCTCTAGAACACTCACAAATTCATTATTCCAAATTTCCTACACTTCATGCAATAAGCATAGAATATGTTTAATGGAACTAATAATGTTGCACTGATGTTTTGCAGTTACTCACCTGCTTTCAGTTGCAAGAAATGGGGAATGGACTAATATAAACAAATACTTTAAAAGAAGTAGATAGATGAAGAAATGCAAGAGGAAAAAGAAAAAAAAAAAAGTCCTAAGGAAAGTCACCCCAAAAAATCTCCTTTGAAATATTCCAGCTTAGGCATCCCTGTATAAACTTCCTTTTGAAATGGGAAAATAGCACAATAACCAGTTTGAGATACTAAGCAACTCACTTGCTACCCTCTAGCAACTTTTAAGCATCACTCTCAGTTTCTCCTCCTGTTTTAGCAACAAGCATGGTTATAATGTGTTGCTATGCATAGGCTATTTTGTATAACTAAATCTTTGCTGCCATCTTAAAAAGTAGAAAAATTAGATTCAACATTTAAGTGTTTGCATTAATTTTCTACTGACTTTTACTTCACAATGCCAAAATGACTGAAGATGAAATTCCATTCTCCCATATGACAGTAAATGGCAGCAGCAGAAGGAAAGAATAAAGGCTGCACCTCAACACTAAACATCCATTCCCATTACTAAAATTCTTTCCTGCACAATACCATTGAATACCAAAAAGAATCAATTCATAACTACCACTGTTTGAAATAAGCAAAATTTATCTGTACTAGCTACATAATGAAAAAAATCAATGAATTCTGGGGGGAAAAAAATAAAGAAAAAAGAGAAAACTGCAATTAAAATAGTTACCTGTGGCCTCGAATATCAGACTGATCACAGACTCCTCCCAAAGCAATTCTGTGGAATTCTCTACCCAAAGTCTTTGCAATTGACCTTCCAACACTAGTTTTACCAACTCCTGGGGGCCCCACAAAACAAAGAATGGGTCCCTTGAGGTTGTTTTTAAGCTGTCGGACAGCTAAGTACTCCAAAACTCTCTTTTTCAACTTCTCCATAGCATAATGATCATTATCCAAAAGAATTCGAGCTGCACGAATTTCAAGGCGATCTATCAAAAGACAGACAACAGAAAAGATAGCAGCACATTTACCTTTAAAAACAAACAGTCTCAAACATGTCATTAGTGCAATCCCCCGACACACACATTTCCCACACATGTTTTCCTGAAGCAATGGTATTGCATTTCTCCTTTAGTAAGGAAGTTAGACAGACCATGGTACTTACAATGAAATTTTTTAAAACTCACCTTTTCACTACGTCACAGATTGAAATCTTTTTCAAAATGAACTTGGTGCCTATTGTAGAACTCCAATTCAATGATAAGCAATTTTTTCTGCATTTGCTTTCTCACAGAAATAAGCCTGATCCTGTAAGGTCTACTCAAAAGACAAATTCAACTCTATGACTTCATCATCTACTTATGACAAGGGTCTGTAACAATCTTGCGAACAGAGCAAGATCTTATTTGCTTGAAGGGCAGCCTTTACTCACTATGACACACTTAAAGTGATTCAGCATTATAAAAATACCCACGTGATACTAGGACTGGAAAAATTAGTTTTTTGCAGGTGCCATAATTTGAGATAAATGGTCATGCCTCACCGATGGACACTAACTACTACTGTACACAGAAAGGGAATTTCTGGCACAAATGAGCTTTCTCTTTTGCTTTACAACATAGAGTGTAGGAAGAAAGCACTGAAGTCTATCAACTCTGTCCCCACTCACCCTTCAAATTCTATGCATTCCAGATGCAGACCCCTCATACTGGTAAGTGTGAATATTTCACATATGTGAATGTGAATACAAATATGTGACTTCACATGAAAAGTAAAAACTTCAGACTACATGCAACATAGTATAATTTTAGAAGATTAAAGATAAACTTTCACTCAAAGACATATTCAGCTAGGACATGAGTCTCAAGAAATCCTTTGCTCCTTTTGGGATTCTTTAAATAATATTGTAGAGATCTGCAAAGATATGGAGGCAGATTTTTTTTTTTTTTTACAATTTAATAATTAAAGACAATATTCACAATATTTGTAAACATCCAAGGCTCTAGTTCAAAACAGCCAAATTCATCACTGTGTATACCAAGAAGGCAGAAGATTCAGACATTTCTGCTGCTATGGTATGTTAAGTTTCTTTTTAAAATCCATTTTTTTAAAAATGCCATTCAAAAGTCTCACTCTTCAGTAGCTGTTCTCCAGCAGTACCCCTTCTGGAAAGTCTTTTTTCCCATTTCATCTACTTGTGTTGGTCAGTAGGAAAAGTCATGTTTGGTTTTCTTCTCTTTCCTGACTCTCCATTTTTGTATGCTGTTCCCATATTAACAGTCTCACACTCTACTTAAAAAAACTCTTGAAAATTATGGTAAAAAAGTGATGTGATACTCAGTTTTTCTATTGTAAATGAAGATGCAATTATTAAAATTAATGACAATTGTGCTCTTTCATCCTTTTGTTCCTTACCAAACTTGATTAACTTAAGACATACCAGAACCTTCTTTTCAGGAAGATTAACACTACAGAAATGTACAAAAGCTTTCCTGTCTGATGTGCAGAAAGCAATCAGATGCTCTTTTTCTTCTTTAGGTACATTGTAGCACAGATTGTAAATAATAACACTTCCATTTTTCTGTGTAGATATTCCTGATACTGTTGAAAATCACATTCTTAGATGTACAAGTGAGCTACACAAGCTAGTCAGGACACAGGTCTTACTTTAAGCCAGGCAGATTGTAAAACTTAAGTAACATATTAATGACATTTCTATGATCAGACAAGATCATAAAATCAGACGAGAAAGAACAGAGCATTTATGCGATGGTTCCTTGTCCTAAGATGTCTGTACAAGAGACAATCAATAATAACAGAAAGGTTTACCTTTTGTACTCTTGTTCCACGGCAATTCTACCATCAGTTCCAAGTAATTTCTTGTCAAAGCATATTCTGGCATTGACTGAGGCATCTTCTTTAATCTGGAAATATATGCATAGAATTCATAAGGCTAACCAGGAATTATCTGTGAAGTGACTCTCCTGAACCATAAGACAGATATGCAGCAAACTTGAGGTCAGCATACCCTCTTACTTTCTGACAACCATTATACTAAAAAATAATTACTCCATCAATTAGGAGATTGTCTTTGCAAAACATTAGGTTATTTATAGGATAAAAACAGAAATGAAAAAAGAGTCAGTTCCCATCATACACTGGCAGACACGATGCATGCACCACTACATATGCATCCCCACTGAAAAAGAGGTTAACTATCCTATCACCATAGATAGCACAGTTATCCTCTCTCCAAAAGAAAACAGAAAAAAAGACTCAATAACTCTGTCAGCTTATTCATTAATTATTAAAAACTGTGGTGGTGTTTGGCTGGGTTTTTTTTGATTTTCACTTCATAACACAGAGACTTTGAGCTTACAGTTAGTGCTACATTAATGCATAAACCTTGCACAGAAGAATTATTTGTCATGACCTCTGATGTTCCAAAAAGATGGAATGATGAAATTTGTAACCAAAAAACCGCAGGCTATTACATTTTAAAAAATCATTTCCAAAACACAACCAACACAGACATATCATCAAATAACAAAACGTTAATCCAAGATTTGTTTTAAAAAATAAGAGAAGAAACCACCATCTGAAAATCTCCTACCTCTTTATTTCCTTAAGACAAACTTTAAGAGCTTGTTCTGACATACTGGATGTTCTAATCTTTTTTTCCAGTATGACCACATCATCGTGATCTTCTTCCTCCTCCTCATCTTCTGTAGTGCTTGGAATGTGATTGATTCTTCTATTAGGACGAATAGCTACAACCTATGAAATGGAAAACAGAGCATGAGAATAGTACCAGGTTTGATTTATAAAATAAGGTGTGTACTTTGGCTTTGAATGGAAACGGTGAAAAAACCAAGCAAGAGTCTAGGAGAGCCTCCCTTATAGAAAAATTCAGAAGATTTTACTCCAATAAATAATTCACAAAGTGTTACTGGTACTACTTTAAAAAGTAACAGTTCTTATTTTACTGCACATATTTCCTAAGTGCATTTATCATATATCCTAAACTAGCAGACAACAGAAGACAAGAACAAAACTGAAAATATTTATTTGCCCTTTTTTGGGGGCATTGCAGCCCATCACATCAAGTAGAATAAGCCAATCTTGATAAAACGGGTTGGTCTTCTCTCTTATCTTTTTTACCAAACTGCATAAGCATAATTAGAGGCAAGAAAAGCCTAGACTGCCCTAGTTTAGTAAGCTACATTTTACCACACTATTTCAAAAGCTATCATTCATCTCACTGATGAATGATAAACTCAGCGTGTGCATATCATGCAAGGAAACTGGGCATCAAATGACTCTTGAAAGATCTCTGGGCATTTATTCAATATCAGAAAGTGATCAGATTAAAAAAAAAAAATTAAAAAAAAAAAATCTCAGGCAGTTTTAAAATAATATTTTCTCTTTTAGGTATCTAAACAGCCAAAGTTGTCAGCTGGGTGTTCTCTCCAGCTCTAGACTGCTCATGAAACACTATAGGTATAGATTAAACTTTGCAGAGATTAAAGTCATACGTGTTCATTAGCTTGCTTGAAAGTACATATTTATATGTATTTAGGATGTTTAAGTATCCCTAATTTAAAGGTCCATACCCTTTTATCATCATCCTGTTTGGGTTTTCTTGTTTTCTGAAGCAGCTTCAGGCCTTCAATCTGTCTAACAAGCAATGGTATAGTCATCTTGAACCGCTCCTCCAGCCTAACAGCATCTAAAATCTAAGAGCAAGGAATTACAAGTAGTAACAAGTTCACACTGATAGATCATCAGGTTGGAGGAAGGGAACACAGGGGGTACAGTTACTGTCTTTTGACCAGAGTTACAGAATAGATCGTTTAGGAAAAAAGGTAGCAAGAAAAGCAATGAGAATACAGCACACAAAATCTAGCTTCAAGTGTCTGGATGCCAAAACCACAAAGCCCTCCAAAACAGAAAAAAAAAAAGTCTTTCATCCTATCTGTTCTTAAAGTGTCTTAATATTTCAGTTCCATTTTCTGTAGCGAACACCTATCAGCACTCTGTTTTTCCCTTAATGAGCCTCAGGAAATACCTAGCCCTCTAAGAAAATTAAAGCATGATTCCTTGGTTAACTCAGGGAAAAAAGTCATCTTATGCTTGAAGGTTTTATTTTTTTTGTCTTTTTGAAATATTATACAGTATTCCATTTCATGCTCAGTGAAGCTGATAAGTGGAAATTGGTAGGATTAGGCTCTACTGTATTTCCACAGGTTGTTCTTTTCTTTAACACTGCTGATTAAAACAGAAAAAGAAAAATAAAAGGACACGCTAAATTTAATGACTAAAGTACTTTCTTCCAGCAGGATATTTGGCTACAGTACACACCTCGATTTCACCTAACATACACTTTCAATTCAAGGTTGAATGTGCAGCACTGGCTGTGACAGAAGAAAAGGAAGAAATCCCAAATATAGCAAGCAAATGTGGAAATCAGTAAGCACCAAGACATAAGCATCATTTTTACAAAGTTATTTCAACATATGATGATGCGAATTTAACCAGTGTCTCAGTATTGTAAAAAACCCATATTTTAAAATGGTTTTAAAAAGATTTTAAAAACTGATTCTGCAGCTGTTAGTATTAAGAAATGTACAATGATCTGTCAACTATGACAAGGAATCAAGATTTCAAGACAATCTGAAAAAAGATTTCTCATATTTACTATAGGAAGAAATCTGCATTGTTTTATTGTTTCATAAAATAAATTGTTTCCAACCCTAAATAGATTAATTTACTTATTAGGTGAACTCTACATATAGATTTATAAACTTTAAACAACAGCCTAAAAACTTAAAAGTATTCCTGCTCAGCTGTAACACAAATATCTTCTGATGTAACATTAGCACTGTACAGTCTCAAATGTAAGCAATTCCAAAATTATCTAAAATTGATTGACTGCAAAAAAAACCCCAAACACCCAACCAAAAAAACCCAGACACTAACTCCCCCTAAAAAAATTTAAGAACATAATACCTGAAGCTTCTCTTGGTTGGATGTACGGATGATAGAAGTCAGTATATCTGGCAAAGCTTCTCTAGGCAGGTTGTCCAAAAGACGTCTCAGCTTTGCAACGGCAGGAACGGACATATCCAGCATCTCAACCAACTGTAAGGAACATGCAATGAACAGTATTCATGGTTGCTATATTTCTTTTTCAATTATTTGAGTACCTGACGTAAAAAAGATGGCAACTTTCGGTATGACACATGTGTAGGTAACTTTGTCAAAAAGCTACTAAAATAAATTAAAAAATATTTCACAGAACAGGCAATAACTCAGCATAGGGGAATCAGGAATTTGGGCTTTCTGCTTGTTCAAGGAGTTAAAAAATATCATCATTGTTTGCAGCACTTTTTTCTATACCTATATCTTTTATTCCCCTGCCCACATCCTGACTAGAAACTTTCCCAGTTATCTTAACTCCACAATGACTCTCTTTCTATATATCCTTTAAACTGAAATTCATCATACCTAGGGATATTTGTTTATAATCAAGGCTCTAGAAGGTTTTTTCTCCCTTTAATAATTTAAAAATAAAAAATAATAAAAAACCCCTCAAAAATAAGAAAAAATATTCCTTTTACTAGAGTGCATTTGTAGCATCGCTATACATGAAATAACATGAACTTATGGTAGCATTAACAGGTGCAGTTAGATTCATCCTGCAATGGCTGCATAGGCACCCTGGATCTTGACACAGTAACCTTAAGCTATAACCAAAATTTTTATTTTGTAGCAGCAGTACTGAAAATCTACTAGCTGCTGAAAAATGTAATTATAGAAAAAGGATGGATAGGAAGTGAACAACCCCCCAGAATATAAGCATAAATACATCGATATATGATACATAGGATTAAAACAGCTTACCTGTACTGCATACTTGTAGAATTGTTCTGACAGCTCTCCAAGTTCTTCTTCAGACTTATGCTGATTAGTAAACTGCTCAAGTCGATCTAACTGTTCAACTTCAGCAACAGGATACGGCTTCTCTTTCAGCAGCTGCAGGATCTGGAACCGGCAGAGGCCCGTAACAAGCAGCGTATAATGTGGCTTGGGCCAGTTGCTACCAACCACCTGAACTGCCAAGGCAGCAGTGCCAATCCTAAAAACAGATCAAACCTGTGTGTTATTTGTCACCCTCCACAGAACGTTTTGTGTGCCGCTTACCCAGAAGCAACCAAACAGTGAATTCCAAGAACCTTCTGGGTCCTAGATCTCCACCGCGAAAGACAATCAAATTGGGCAATTTCCTTTGTAACACAGATGACAAAACCAAACCCTAAAACCTGAAAAGGAACGAGCTAAGTGAAAACCTAGATAATACAATACAGTCACTCAACTTTGAAACACATTTAATTTTTTAATGAATAGTTTAATGGATCTCGCTGCGGGCGGGATCGCTGACATTTCTGCTTAAGCTACGTGTACTGGAAAATGGAGGGACTGTAATCTACAGTTCCTCAGTGAAACTGTCAGCCCCGTTCTGAAAAAAAAAACCACTTTAGATCACATATACCTGCTTAAGCAGATTTAAAACAAGTTCTTCTCTTAAAAAACACCGAACTAAATCCACACATGCGATAAAGTTTTGAGAGTAAGGTTTACAGCGTTTCAGTTTTACTCCTGCTTTATCCTAGCGAAATTCGTCTTCATTTCGTGTGAAGTAATCACTAGCCACACTACTTATCAGATGAAAAACGTTATCGTTACTATCTGCAACAGCCTTAATGCTCCCGGCCTGCGTCCTCTGACAGCACTTTCGTCTTCCACCTTTGACTCTCTTCACGTTTTTCTTCCAGACTGTGGCAGACAGCCCCCGACACCCTGCGCGGCCATATCGGACGCTCGTCCAGTGCAGCGAGCGAAGTTTCTCCGAAGGGAGAAGCGTTTCCCACACGGCGGCAGAGCACAAGACTCGTCCCCGCAGCCGGATCTCCCCCCCACCCCGCCGCGATCCCACCGTCCCCGTGGAGGTGACAAACATGGCGAGCTCGCCTCGGGGCATCGCCGTCCCGGCCGGGGAGGCAGGGCCAGGGTCAAAGCGCTGCAGTCCGGCGGCAGCTCGGGCAGGCGCGGGGCCGTGAGGGAGAGCGGAGCGGGCCGCACCTGTGCAGGGAAGGCAGGTCGTCGCAGTCGGAGGTGGGGTCGCTGGTGTTGGGGATGACGCCGATGATGGTGCTTCTCAGCGAGGTGCCCTTCAGGAGCCGGCTGCGCACCAGCTGCATGTTGCGCGGCGAGTCCACGCTCGTCCGCATGGTCGAGCCGGGCAGCAGGACGCCCTCATGGGTGAGCAGCAGCGGGAGGCGGCTGGGGATCTGGATGGCGCTGCCCGCCGCCATGGCGGCCCGCTCCGCTCCGCCCCGCTTCCCGCCCACACGCCAGCGGCTCCGCCCCGCTACGGGCGCCCCGAAGGGACAGTCCCCGCAGCACCCAGGCCCCGGCCCTGCCTCCTTTCGGGCCACGGAGCGGCCGGGCCCTTCTGCCAAGGGCGCGTTGCCCGGGCCTGGCCTCCGCTGAGGTGGGGGGGGGGTGTCACATCCACCTCTGCCCCCGCCTTTCGGGGTACCCTCGCTAGCCTGGCCTCGCAAGCTCAAGAGCCTCGTACAGGAACGCAACTTCCCGCTTGCTTTTCGTCTTCCCCTGTTGTTTTGGGTTTGGGGTTTTTTTCCCCTCCTTTCAGATCAAATCCCGCT